>JAOVVI020006168.1:0-15839 GCA_028571085.2 Nepenthes alata | reverse complement strand
TCGACATCTGTTTTGGAATTGGTCCGGATCACCTTTGTTTTGGATATATATATGTTTATATATATATATATACGTCCTGATGAGGACTATTTTAAAAATTTGGATATTTGTTTGGATTTGGATATTTGATTGGAGTACGAGACTACCATTGGATTTTGATTGGAATTTGTCTTATCGGCGATTTAGATTTATTTAGAATCTGATTTGGATTTATTTGGAAATCTGATTTGGATTTATTTGGAAACTTTGATTATGATTTATCTTGGAATTTGTTTAGATTTTCACCCATTTGACATTCTCTCTGATTTATTAGACCCATTTGAAATAAATATGATACTTGCTAGGCATTAGGCTCATTTTTCTATTTTGTCCCTTCAGATTAGAATGTTCGGATGTAGTGTAGGAGTAAAGACGTGATCGGTCAGAGATTCGTCCGATTTCGGTGAGTCTCAGTTTTGTTTTGGCTCATCTTGGTATTTGATATTGGCATTTGGATTATGGAATTGGCCGGTTATAGACCCATGGTTATATGTTGGAATGGTTAAATGTTTTGCTATGTTTGAGTATGATTTTTGGGTCGGATCATTACCTCCCTTACGATGATTACAGAGCAGGTCGTATTATTTTGTTTGGACGGTTGTTCGATGAGGTCCTGTGAAGATTTTAATTTTGTTAAGTGTATGTTTTGGTTTGTCACACCCAAATTTTGGGATTTAGTATTATTTGTTGTTATAAAAAAATTTATTTGGGAGTTTAGATTTTAGAAATTATAATTAATTATTTAATTGACCTGCATTGGTTTGGGTTCGTGACAGCGGCCTTCCTTGGGTAGGAAGGCTTGGTTCCTACATTATGTTGGGATTTCTTCCTTTCCTGACATGGAGCTTTAATGGTGGTAATGGCTCTGGGGATTGATCGCTTTCCTTCTGCGTTTTGTAACCATCAGGGTTTGTTTCAGAAAGGAAGAGAGAATCTGACGCTTTTCCCTTGGGACGTGCATTGAATATATTGGTGACCGTTACAGTGGAGATTGCCTTCTAGGAGGGTACGAAACCAGGAAAGAGAGTCGTTGCTGGTCGTGTACGGAAGTATGGGCCAAACTGGGCCTGGCCCATATGAGGCTTGCTCTTAGGCCAGCCTACTGTGATACTTCCGGTCAATAAAAATGCTAATCGTCTCTAGGAACCTGTTGCCCACCCAACTTGGCCTTTCGTCCGGTCAACAGCTGGCATTGGCCGTCCAGGCGCATATAGGCCCTTGTGAATATGGGTTGTTCCTCTTTTTTGGGACAACCCACTATGACGTACCCATCAGAACTGAACATCACGGCAAAAAGGTAATGGAATACCAGTTCTCATTGCAACATCTATCATATGAATATGCCTATTTACTTGCTAATGTACCTCATAGAAACCATTATCACGTCTAACATCATACTTTGATACAGTCACCACCTTCTAAAGATGGGTGTTTTCCACAATCAACTGCACCATTGCATAATGGAGCTTTGTTCAACATCATACTTAGATACAATCACCACATTCCAAAGATGGGTGTTTTTCACCATCAACTGCACCATTGCATAATGGAGCATTGTTCAAATGGAGAGAGCCTTCAACACCTTAACCCACCGTAATATAGGAAGGGCCACAATGCACCATTCAGGGGAAAGAAACTGTAAACTAAGTCTCATCTCTCCCCCTAACCAGCCCAGAAACCCTCGTTGTGCAACTTTTAGAACAGATGCTGTCATAAGCACGTATAAGGCTTAACTTTTGAAATAGATTTGTTACTCTAACAACTGCAAGGGTGTTTTTAATAGTCGAACTTCGGAATCATCTATAATTTGTATTATATCAAAAATCTTGTTGGGGTGCTTTTTAATATATGTTCTTAATTGGAGCTTGTTAAAAATACTCTAAAACAACATATAAAGAAACCTCAACCAACATTTTAGGAAGTTATTGTAATGTACTTGTTAGAGTCATTTTTATAATTGATATATTTTGTGACCATATGTAACATTACATCGATGTCAGGTTATGGATTGTCGAAGTGCTGCACCAACATACATCCGTCGCTGTCCATTCCGCCTTCCATGGATACCGCGCCTACCGTGTGCTCTCCAGCCGCTCGAGCCTGAAATCCTGAGGCCCCGTGCTCTCCGTGAGCTTTCTACCCGCTCGACCCCAAAAACCCGAAGCCTTGCGCTCGCCGTGAGCTCGTCACGCGCTCAAGCACAAAATCTCAAAAGGCCGCGCTCGATGCTCGCCCTCTTCTTGCTCAAGCGCTGTAACAACGGGAAATTTTTTGAATGCGGTTTTGCGCCCTCTATAAATACTTATCTTATAATTTTGAAACCCTAGGACTCTTGGCAGACCAGTTTCGTACCCCTACTTGAGAAGAACCTTGTTTACACTCTATTGATCTTGCTCCATTTGAGAAAAACCAAAAACTACAACATTGTGATTCATGTTTTAACGAGTTTTCTCTATATTTTCTCTTTACCGTTTAAACACTTCCGTTCTTCTACCTTCGTTGGAGACGCCGGTACGTTGAAGAAGGAGACCCGATCGTGTTTGACCATTCAAGTGGCTCAAGAGGAAAGATTTATGAGAAGATTAGAAGATATTTGGTTCCGTTGTCACAGGCAAATCCAAGAGTTCCTTGATAGGGATTACAAGACGGGAGTAAGTCGGCTAGGTTAGCGCGTCGTTACCACCCGATCTGTAAGTTAATTTTTATAGTGTCTTGCTTCCCTAGCCGTTGAAGCTCGGAGGGTGTTTCTCGATTACCGTGGGTATCGAGTTTTCCTTTCGTAACCAAAAATTGTGTCTTTTTATTATTGTTTATGATCTTTTATATTTTGCATACTTGTCATTATCATTAGTATCTAGAAATAAAGATTCTATACGTGTATTGAATATTTAATTTTTACTACTTCTGCTATTTTTATCGGGGTCGAAACTTGATTGTGAAATTTAGGACAAAAAGTTCTTTTTATTTGGTATCAGAGACTCACCCCGATCCACGACCCCGATCAAGATGCATACTAGTCAATCTTTGTCTGTTCCTCCCTTCTTTAATGGGAGTAACTATGCCTATTGGATGGTCCAGATGAGAGCCTTTCTCAAATCAATAGATCAGCGTATATGGGCCAGTACTCAAATTGAGTGGACTCCACCCAAGAGTGGTGATGAACCAAAAGTTCTGTCTTTGTGGTCAAAAGAAGAACTTGATGCTTGTAACTAGAATAGTAATGAGTTGCATGCTATTTTTATGGTTGTATCTCCCAATAAGTTTAAACATATTTCAATGTACGAAACCTCTAAAGATGTATGGAACATTCTTGAAATCACTCATGAATGTACTAAATCGGTTAAAAATTCAAAATTATAAATGCTCACCACTAGATTCAAAGAAATACGAACGAAAGATGACGAGACATTTGATGAATTCTATACACAATTAAATGATATTGTAAATTTCACGTTTAATTTAGGAGAACGAATCCCTGAAAAAAATATTGTTAGAAAAATTTGACGATCTTTGTCTGAATGATTTAGACCAAAAGTTACTGCTATTAAATAAAGCAAAGATTTAAATAAATTAAAAATAAAAGAACTTGTAGGGTCCCTTCAAACTTATGAGCACACACTACCACAGTCAAGAAAGAATAAATCAATTGCTCTAAAATCAAGTATGGAAGAGAGAAATCGCGACTCCAATGAAGAATCGTGTAGCGATGATAATTTTTCATTATTTGTTAAGAATTTTTAAAAATTTTTTTAAAAAAATAAATCTTCATCAGACAAATTAGATGTGGATTTAAAATGATCACCTAAATTTGATAAGAAATATCAACGTGAACTCAAGGACTTAAAATCAAAACATACTCAAGGAGTTCAATGCCATGAGTATAAAGGATTTGGCCACTATTAGGCTGAATGCCCAAACCTTAAACGCTAACAAGGTTAAGCCTTTAAAGCTAATGTGACCTTAAGTGATGACAAAAAAGAAGAGGTTAAAAAATATTCTGAAGATGGCCCTGTCAAGTACATGACATTTATGACCTCAACGTGTGACAATTCAGTAGAAAATTTTGATCAATTTGATGACTCTGAGAATGAGTCAGAAGCTGAATTTGATGGGATTCAAGAAACATATGATAAACTGTTTAGGAAATGTTTAAAAGTTAAGAAACTAAATAGAACTTTAAACATTAGGGCCATAGATTTGGAAAAGGAAAAATTAGCTTAAAAATCCGAGTTAGATACTAAAGTTTAAGAAGTTGAGAACCTGAAAAACTCCTTTACTAAACAAATCACAACTCTTGAATCTGAACTTGAGGTTACTAGAAATGATTTAAAATAATTTTTAAATAGGTCCAAAAAATTGGATCATATGCTCGGGTTGAGAAAATTAGTGAAAATAAATAGGGTTTGGGGTATGTTGAGAAAATTTTCCAAAATGACGCGAAACCTACGACTATTTTTATTCCCGCCACAAAAATTCCACACCAAAATGCTAAAACATCCAAAATCACTAAGCAAACATCTCAACGTGTGGATAAAAGATTTAACTCACATCATTTGGCTGATCTATATAACCAAAAAGTCATAAACAAACCTACCAAGTTTGTGCCAACTTGTCATACTTGTGAAAAGTTTTGCCACATTTGTCCCCACTGCTACACCATAAATTTTTCGTACAACCAAAGACAATAGCTAAAAATGAATAAACTTGTTGATCACATTTAGAAATTAAATGAACAAGTAAAAATATTGAATGAGAAAGTGAATTTGGTGAGAGAAGTATGGGTCAAGAAAATTGAGTTTCATTACCCCTTGGCCATTCGTGACAAAAGGGGAGAGACATGTTTCACTTTGATAGGGGAAATTAGGGGAGACGTGACTATTTATGTTAGGGGGATACATGTTATTTTTGTGAGGGGGAGTTTGTCTTGAATTTATGTACTGCTTGTTCTTTTTCCTTTTACTACTGCATATTGGTTTGCTATTTCTATTGTTATACGTTTATATTATGCCTTTGTGGTACTAACCCTGTTTGGCCAGGCGACTCAGTTACAGTATTGACACGGTAGTCACAACATCAACACAGTAGTGCTAGTATAGATTTATACATTTTCTTATTGTATCATTTATATTTTGCATTAGGCATAGATTTTTATGTATACGGGCTCTATCTCGGTGGTATCTGAACCCGTACTTCTCTTGTATTTATTTTATTTTTTTATGAATTTTGTCACGGAATTGACAAATAGGGAGATTGTTATGGTCATTTTTATAATTGACATATTTCGTAACCATATGTAATATTGCATCGATGTCGGGTTATAGATTATCGAAGTGCTGCATCAACATACATCCGTTGTTGTCTGTTTCGCCTTCCATGGATACCATTCCTGCCGTGTACTCTCCAGTTGCTCGAGCCTACAATCCTGAGGCCCTACACTCGCTGTGAGCTCTCTACCTGTTCGACCCCAAAAACCCGAAGCCTTACGCTCGCCATGCGCTCAAGCGCAAAATCCCGAAAGGCTGCGCTCGATGCTCGCCCTCTTCTCGCTCAAGCACCGCGACAACGGGCAATTTTGAATACATTTTATTGCGACCTCTATATATACTTGTCTTATATTTTTAAAACCCTAGGACAGTTTTATACCCACTTGTGTATACTCCATTGATCTTGCTCCTTTTGAAAAAACCAAAAGCTACAACTTTGTGATCGATGTTCTAACGAGTTTTCTCTACACTTTCTCTTTACCGTTTAAACACTTCCATTCTTTTACCTTCGTTGGAGACGTTGGTACGTTGAAGAATAAGACTCGATTGTGTTCGGTAATTCAAGTAGCACAAGAGGAAAGATTGACGTGAAGACCGGAAGGTGTCCAGTTCCGTTGCCGCGAACAAATCTAAAGAGTTCCTTGGTAATGATCACATGATGGGAGTAAGTCGGCTAGGTTAGCGCGTCGTTATCACCCGGTCTATAAATTAATTTTTATAGTACATTCCTTCCATGGCCGTTGATATTGACCTCAAAAAACTATACAATAATAACTGTTAAAAGATACACTATATTTAATATATCTTTAAGGTACATATAACTATATATTTTATTATAATTAGTTAATAATAACACAATTATATAACTACTATTTATAATATAATTATAATTTACTTTTTTTATGAATTGATGCCACATTGATATTGACCTCTAGGTATAGTACTGAATTTTTGTTCTTATAACCCATTTTAGCGAGAGGATTCTTCACTATTTTAACTACTTTAATAACTCGGCCAGTTGCTTGGGATTTTTATTTATATTATTTTTTAATGTTAACTATTTTTCTTTTTAAGATCTTTTACTTTTTTTTCATAATGATAGGAACGGCTGAAGTGAGCTTACCTAAAGAGACAAGTGACCCAAAAAGTATTGCAACCTATTTACACAAAGGACAGTTAACGTTTCAATTGACCAGAGAAGGCTCTCAAGCAGTCGGATGCAGGCTGAAACAGGCGTGACCCAAATCGAAATTGGCCCACAAGACCTTTCTTGGGTGCAACGGTCATCCGCCATAATTGGTCGCGATAATGAGGATCTCCCTAGATGGCAATCTTCTCTATAATAGAAGCCCCACAAATCAGAGCACATCTCGAAAAGAAAACCCTCAAATTAATGTGCGACTCGCAACTGTAATTTTAACATTCACGACGTGCGATATCTTTGCGAAAGAAGAAGCTCGCCCTCCTAATCGTTGCAACCTTAAATGGTGCTCACATCTACACGAGAAATAGAAAGTATCCCCTCAAAGGGCGGGTATCCCACCTCGCCACTTAAGAAAGACGGTGAAGGCTTACGATTATAAAGACCTTTGGATGCATTCCATAGGTGCGCTTTTTGGTATACTCAAACTCGCATAAGCATTCCATCTCTCAAATACTCCGTCACAATTTCCTTTCTTCCACTGCTAGTTCCCAACGAACCCAATGAACAAAGAAGCCACTCTCCATGAGCACACTACGACCTAAGCCATTCACAACGAGTGCACCTCCGATTCTTACTTGTGAATCTCTTTCTCTGCATTCATTCCCACCGTAGATATCAAGTTTTCCTTTCGTCACAAAAAATCGTATTTTTTTATTATTATTTATGATCGTTTATATTTTGCATGCTTGTTAGTATCATTAGTATCTAAAAATAAATATTTTTTACGTGTATTAAATATTTAATTTTTACTACTTTCGCTATTTTTATCGGGGTCAAAACTTATTATAAAATTTAGAAAAAAAAGTCCTTCACCCACTAAAATGACTCTAAAAAAAAATCTTTATGTCGCTATCATTTGTTCAAATGCCAAGCTACTATTGTAAAAGGGATAAAGAAAGTAATAGTGCCCAAAACTCAATAAATAATGTACATAAATCATAAAAATAAAATACAATTGTTAAGACAATATGTATATAGTTAGACCATACAATATCAGACCCCGTAGGTATCAATTCAATGCATATCAGTATATACATTATTGTAATATCTGCCATAAATTGACTTTATTTTTGTTGAGTTAAAGTTAGACAAATGATGACACAAAAGTATCCAAGTAACTCAATAGCAATCATGTGGATCAAAATAAGCCATGAAAGCCTCCAAAAGAATTCCATTTCTTCTGAGTAAAGAATTCCATTTCTTCTGAGTAACTCACCCAGTAAAAGAATTCTATTTCTTCTATTTCCGTCGTTGGATTGCATTCTTCAGCCCCCAAATACACATGAAAGCTTTACAGTAAACAGCGGCTGTGTTTCAATGGGTATGGTGATAAGAACTAGTTCTACCTTTTGCTGCCAACGGTCATACGAATCATCGATGGCTAGTAGGATTAATTTGTTTGAGCTGCTCTGATAACACCTTTGGCTATGTTTTCACAAATTAGTGTATCAGCAATGCCCACAACGCTTTTTCAGCATATATTTTGCCTCGTCGCTTAATGGCTTTTCTAATATTACTGTGCCAGCCCTTTTGGTCTCGAGAGACAAAAAGAGGTTTTGTTAGCAGAAAAATGATTAATGGCATAAGGTGGCCCTGCTTTTTTAGGATAGGACAGGATAAAAATATAGGTCGACCAATATTTGTGACCTCATGGGACTCTAAAATACCCATGCTGTGATTTCGTTAAAAACTCGACCGAATACCAAAGGTAGATAGGTAGAGGATTTAATTACATAGGAGTGCGAGCCAATTCCCTCTAAAATAACCCATGCTATGATCCCATGAAAATGTCGACCGACTATAAAAGGGTATTTGTGATTGAAATCGACATAGATGGATTGGTAGAGAATTACGTAGAGGAGTGAGACAATTCTCTCAAGGAAAACTCGTTAAAATAGCCTGTGCAATTTTGGGAGATGTCGTTAAAATATCCCTGTAATTTGGGGAGATCCGCTACCAACAGTTCGCAAAGTTAATCCACCAAATTATAACATTACGGAAAAATCAGAACAGAGCATGCTGGGTATTATCGATCTCTGAATCCAGTAATCTCCATCAATTCTACCCTATCAACCATTTCATACAGTCCCAAAACTAAATTGAAACAACGGAAAATTTCAATGAAAATAGTTTAATGAAAATATTTTTCCAAGATGAAACAAACAGGATCACGAAAGCAGAACATAGCATGGTACATACTCTCCAACCCCAAAATCCTATTTTAATCAATACTTCAGAACCACTGATATATCTCTCTCTACCGCATAAATACCAGAAAAATAGGACGAAAAAGAGAAACAATAGAACCAATAAATAATTAAAATACAAAAGTAACCACACACAAAAAGAGATTCTGTTGCAGGCACAAGATTAGCCGAGTAAGAGCAAGAACGAGGCAGGACACAGTGACGAAGAACAGAGTAACAAAATCCCTCGCTGACCCCTTCCAGAAATCCTTTGCCTCAACCGTCATACTCTTGGTTGAGTATGACGATGAACAGAGTAAGAAAGTCCCTCTCTGTCCATTTCCTCACAGGCTTAGCCTCAGCCTTAGCCCTAGCCCCGCAATTTTGGGGAGATCCGCTACCAACAGTTTGCATAGTTAATATACCAAACCAAAAAATTACAGAAACAATCAGAACAGAGAATTTTGGGTATCATCAGGCTCTAAGTCCAATTTCCATCAATTCCACCCTATCAAACATTTCATACAGTTCCAAAACTAAATTGAAACAACGGAAAATTTCATTGAAAATAGTTAATAAAAATATTATTCCAAGATTAAACAAACAGGATAACGAAAAGCAGAACAGAGCATTCCGCACACTCTTTAACTCCAAAATCCTATTTGAATCAATACTTTAGGACCACTGATGTGTCTTCCTCTCCCCCATAAATACCAGAAAATTAGGACGAAAAAGAGAAACAGTTGAACCAACAAATAATTAGAGTGCAGAAGTAACCGCACACAAAAAAAGATTTTGTTAACTGCACAAGATTAGTCGAGTGAGGGCAAGAACGAGGCAGGACACAGTGAAGAAGAACAGAGTAACAAAGTCCCTCGCTGACCACTTCCTCACAGCCTTAGCCTCTACCATCATACTCTTGGCCCTCCGAAGCGCATCAACTTCCTTAAGCAAATCAAACTCAAGCCCCTTCTGCTTTAACTCCTCTACACACTTTGACAACAGGTTTCCATCCTCTCTCTCCCTCTCCAGAAGCTTCTCCAAATGAGACTCCACGTCGGTCTTGTACCGAATCGCCCAAACGAGGGCGAGAGAACAGAGGAGGGAGCAAAGAGATGGAATCCAAGACCTCCGGCACGCTTTGCTTTTTGGGTCTTGGGAGGAGAGGTTGAAGACGAGAATGAGAGACGTAGAGTGGAAAAGGAAGAAGAGGGTATAAAGGTGTGTGATTTCTTTTCGAACTGCGTCGATTTGGGTTTCCTTGAGGGCAATTCGACCTAGGATTAGTTCCTCTTCCTTGAGCCATTGCTTTAGGAGGAGTTTGTGGGTTGGGGTTTCGGCAATTTGGTGAAGTGGGTGGAGAGGTTTTGACTCCATTATAGTCGTCGTGTTCGGGGTAGGATCAGACATGGGGGTTAGTCTGGGAATGAAGATGGAAAGAAAGAAAGTGTGGAGGAAGAGGGCGAATGAGATTGATCGGAGTGGGGAGGAAGAAGGTTGATTGAAGCGTTATTTTCTAATGGTTGAAGGGAATTTTGAATGTTGCAACGGTCGGATTTGGAGAAACGTTCACTCATGCCCAAACTACCCCTTCGATTTTTTAATATAATTGAAAATGATTTGCATACTGAAGACATCCAATTAAATCTTCTTATCGTTTAACATTTTTTTCTTTTTCTGTTTGAAATAAGTAAAAGTAAGTGATTTTATTCTAATTTTTATAAAAATTGATCAAATTATTTACAATTTTATTTTTATTTTAAAACTAATTTAATTTTTTAAAATAGAGAATTTTCTTTTATTTCAATATCTCATAAGTACAAATTAACATCGAAAATGACATGTTTAATCTCTAATGATATGTTATATCAATAGTGATGCATCATGGATTCAAATTTTGAACAGATTCAGACCAAGTAGATCATCTAAATCCGTTTTCGTCAACCGAATTCGGATCCTGCACATCACAACTAAAATTAAGTTAAGTATCGGCGAAATGTCCAATCAAAAACACTCCGACACTCAAGTCAGTAAACAACCTTCGCGTTCGGAAGGTAAAAGTAACAAAAGCAATGACACTGATAGAGTGTTGAGGGGGATAAGTGCTATCGTTGAGAGAGGCCTTTTGGGGGCCCATAAGAAGTGCTAACTCTAAATGTAGTGTTTGTTAGGAACGCAGCAGAGAAAGCGAGGATCGCACTTCTGAAAGCGTGGAAACTTTACAAAAGATGGCTTTTCAAGGGCAAGTGGGAATAACGGAGGGTATAAGATCATTGGAGTATGTAAGTGTTTGTGATCCAATTCAAGTGTCGATTTGAAACGAAGGCTTCAAGGCCTTTTATAGGCGTTGCTCCGAGCAGCCTTCCTTGCGTAGAATGGCTTGATTCCCATATCATGCTGGGATTGCTTCCTTTTTGGTGGAGAGCTATGTGGCAGCAACGGTCGCTATATTAATTGTCTTCCTTCTATGTTTTTGTAACCGTTAGGTTTAGTAGCAGACAACGAGAGGATTCTAGCCCTTTCCTTTAGGCATGAGCATTGGATTTGTTGATGATCATTATTGAATGGATTGCCTTCTATGATAAGCATGAAATCAGGGGAGAAGACCGTTGCTGGTCGTGGACAGACGGGTGGGCCCAATTGGATTTGTTGATGACCATTATTGAATGGATTGCCTTCTATGATGAGCACGAAATCAGGGGAGAAGACCGTTGCTGGTCGTGGACAGACGAGTGGGCCAAGTTGGGCTTGGGCCGCGTTAAGTTTGGGCTTAAAGTGGTCAAGATCCTCATTAAAAAAGTGTTGACCGTCTTGAAAGTTGGTCGTCCAAGTTGTTCGTCCTGATTCTCCGTTTGCTTTGGCTTCAACCGGTTAACGCGGGATGTTGACTGTCTTGGCGTAAATGGGCCGCAGCGATTCTGGGCTGTCACTCCGTTTTGGGCCAGCTCATTACTGGCATGCCCATCACTATCCCCCCATGCTGGTAGCCTAGGACTTTGGCCTCCAATATGTTCAAGATGGGACACGAGAGGTTGGGATACCTTCCTTGTGACAATTCGTAGCTGTCGATCGCAAGTCAATTTTCGGAGAGCTGGCCGAGAATATTATTGACCAATTTTATCAACCGTCTAGGCCAAAATCTGGAGAACTGGCAAAGGAAGTATTTACTGGATTTGTTGGCCGTCTAGACCAAAATCTGGAGAACTGTGTCAGTTGAAATGACGCGCTATCATACCATCAGATTGTCAATTCAAAATCGGGCCACGCGTCCTCACGCGGGGAATTTGCGATCCCGGGTATAAATGCTCAAGAGGATCTGAATCACCTACACCCTTTCAGGGAACGACTTGTGTCAGCACTGGTGGGCGCCCCTTTTCGAGATGGTTTTCCTTCTTTTGCGTTCACACTCTTTGACGTTGCCAATGAGTATTTTTTTGAACTTCCTACGCTTTCCTTCGTATTTTCCTTCCTGAAAAATGCTAAGTATTCCATTTCCTTCCTCTGTTTTCATGGCTTCTCAAATCTCCTTTGTTCTTAGTGCAAGTAATGTGAAGGAGTTGTACGTTGAGTACAACATCCCTAGTGAGATCATCTTCAGGGTCCCTAGCAGGGAGGATTGAGCATGCTCCCCTCCTGAGGGCTGCATCACGGTGAATGTAGCCCACTTGAGAGGTGAGCTCCATCTTCTGGTTCCTCAGGAGCTGCTTGACATCTTCGCCACTCTCCAGGTGCCTATTGCACGACTCCATGCCAATGTCGTGCGATATCTCTGTTCCATGTGCATCTTCATGCGCCATCACTCTTGAATATTGTCAGTCTGCGCCATGAGGGTGATGTTCCAATTTATATAGAGTGCGGATTGGATTTCCCTGACTCCAAGGGACCTTCCGATTAACCATGCTATTTACGACTCGTTGAAGAATTGGAAGGATCGATTCTTCTTCGTCCACGTTGCTGAGTCATAACCCTTGTCTAAGGAATGGGGCAAAGTTCCAAAGGAGTTTACTGGAACACTAGAGAAGACGGGGAAAGATGCCATGAAGGAGGCGTTGAAGCTTATGAGAGGGCATCCTGACGACTTTAGGAGAGACCACTTGGTTTCTCGAGAGGAGGCCAAGAGAGCCAATTGGGGTCCTCCTTCTCCAACACAGAAGTTCTGGTCACTGTCACCGGAGGATTTTCGGAGGAAAAGGCAAGTCAGAGTTATGATTGCCAGGGAATCCTCCCCTGTCACTGTTCCCACCAGTCCATGGCTAAGGAAGGCTGCAACTTTGGAGCCTTCTTTGTCGTCCTCTAGGCCAGACTACGTGGCGGCTGGCCGTATTTCTAGAGTGGGGGATTGCTGAGGAGAGGAGATGGGCACTGGGGGATTTGAAGCCATGTGGTGCAACGGAGCGGGCAGCTCTGTGGTTTTGGCGCAAGCGGCGTCGACATTGGTGCCGCAGCTCGAGCTAGGGGAACTGGCTCCTGAGTCGGCTTTTGAGCTGTCAGCTGAAATGGTGGAGATAGCCGATGAACCACGAGCGGAGCCACCGGATGATGAGCTGCGAGCTGAGCTGCTGGAGCTGACTGACGGGCCGCGAATGGAGCCACTGGAGCCAGCTGATGAGCCGCGAGCGGAGCTGCATGAACCATCTATTGAGCTGCCGACAGAGTTGGTTTCAGAGCCAGTCATCGATCTGCTAGTTGTTGAGTCGCTAGCTAATTAATTGTCGTCGATTTTTAAGCAGCTTACGATGTCGGAGGTGCTAGCTGGCGAAGAGCCTGATGAGTCAGACGACTTGATGACTGAGCTTCTGGAGGAATGTGCGGTGAAGGTCGCGACTGGGCCTGACCAGGAGGCTACTGTGTTCAGCCCCCCGTCTCCAAAGTCCAAGTCCTGCAGCAAGCCAACGAGGTTTGAACGCCAAATTTAGTGGGTATGTTTTTGTAACTCTCCTTTTCCTATTCTTCTCTGTTGTTGTCATTTGACATGTGTGGCCTTTGCAGTAGGAGAAAGTTGGCAAGGCAGTCACCAAGGCGTTGCGCCAATGGGACCTGGCCATCCCCGATCGTGATAAGGAGATAGCTTGGTTTGAGGAGGAGTTAGAGCAACAGAGAGCGGAGCACCAGGAGGAGACAACCACTCTCCAATCTGTGATATCAAGTCTAGAGGCGGAGAATGCGAAATTAAAAGACGAGAATACTCTACTTACAGGAGCTATGGTGGCCAGTCCGGAAGAAGAGATCGCGAGACTAAGGGAGGAGAACGTTCTATTAACGGAAGAAAAGGACAGTGTTGTGAGGCGTGTTGATCAACTAGTGGAGTAAATGACATCATTAGAGAATGAGTTGACTACTCGCATACGCCCCCGTGAGGTTTCTGACATGCTGATGGCGCGGTTGTGGAAGGGAGTCTACCTTTACCAGCGCATCGCATGGCTGGTTGATCCCATCTTTCTAGTGGAACTTCTTGACCCCTCAAACCATTTCGCCCAGCGTCGTGAGAGCCTCGTGGGACAGCCACCTCTTCCTCTTGGAGGCTCTGCTCCTCCGTAGATTTTGTACTCCTTACTCATTGTAATTGTACAGATTATGATCAATAAAATGAATATTTTACTGATGTTCTCCATTCTCGCCTAAGTCGTTGCCTTTTATGCATTGTCGTTGCGCTTTCCAGCCAACATGGTGTGTTGTGAGCAAGTCAATCGTTCGTCTTTTTCGAGACGTTTGTGACGTTCATTAAAGGAATTAAGTCCTGTGGGAGTCGCCAGAGTGGATCCCATCGTTAGGCGAAGCTTGTCCGTCATTTGTGATTTGGAGCATGATAGCGCTGCCCGGGTGTGAACTTAGGCGGCCAGCTTTTTGACAGCCAGTTTTTTGGCGACCAGCTTTCTTTTCTTCTCTTTCTTTCACTGGCTGAGGGTTTTTGCTGCAACACTAAAACTGACAACTCATAACTGTGACGCAAGCATCGCTGGGTTCTAAAATGACGTGACTTGAAACGACGCGACCCTTTGATTTGCATGTTGTTCTTTTAGGTGAAAACTTTGATTTATAAATTGGCTAGGGTTATGGGGTTTTGCCTTAGCAGTTTTCCCCTTAAACCTTTCCCTTGAGCTGTTCTCCATTGTTGACATGCCATGGATGATGAGAATATGATAGGCATTCTGACTCTCCTCAACTGGGGGTTAGACAATACGCCTAGTCCTTCCCATGGTTCCTCTTCTGGGTGGTCGTTCTCTGAGAGCTCTCTAGAGTCTTTCTGTGTCGCCTGTGCCGACCGCCCTGGGTCTGCTCGCCAGGTACTTCCTTTGTCATCTGGCTTTACGTTTTTGTTGCAACGGTTTGTATTTCACTTACTTACACTCCTTTGTTTGCCAGCCTCATGAGGTGCAGGGCGACGTGGTCGAGATTTCGTTCTCGGAGGAGGATGAGGCGACTCTGGAAAGGGAGCGCTCCATTCGTCTGGGTCCAACCTTTAATCATGACGGGCGAGAAGATCCGGAAGTGCACCATCGGGCCTTAGAGCCGATCACGACGATTGAGGGCAAGCTGAGGACCAGACTCCGCCTCGAAGAGGTGGCGCCTACTCTGGAGGAGCAGTTTCAAGAGGGGATCCGTTTCAACCGTAGGATCACCTCCCTGGTGGATCCTCGCTTTCCTATCGGGTTCCTTGATTAGCGCAATGCTGGTGCTACATAGAGATCCGACTTGGTGTGGTACTTCAACGATCGCGGTCGGAGGTCCCCACGTAATTCTCGGGGAGGTCCGTTCGCCTTAGGAAGCCACCAAGCTGAGACATGATATCTCGGCAGTGGTGGCACCATCTAGACTCTTTTTGCTCCTTTTTCTTTTTGCGAGACATTATGAAGAACGTTGTATGTGCTTTGTATAATGATGACATATTAATGAATAGTGCCTTGATGCACTATTTTGTTATGGCAGTATGCATCTTCTTTCTTGCACTTCTATTCTTATTTTTTGTTTCCTAACTTAAATGCCGTCACATAGGTCGGTTGACTGGGCGTATTGTACACAAGTTGGCTGGTCAGTGCTACTTGAGAAGTTTGTTGCGCTCTCTGATGGTCTTAGATCTTGAAGTAGACACAATGTGTAACCTGATATCGGGTCAAGCCTGTTCTATCTTCATCCATGAGTAGAGGT
>JAOVVI020006167.1:0-15839 GCA_028571085.2 Nepenthes alata | reverse complement strand
GTTCATCATTCCTAAGAGTGTCCTTACAATGATTGACAGGATTCTTTGTTACTTCTTATGGCATGGAAAGATTGATAGTAAGTTCTAGGTGAAAAGTTTGCATTTGAATGATTAAAATACTATAATCTATTCCATCAAGTTATCAAAGATTATGAAACTTTGTCCTTTAATGTAGCCATGAACAAAGCAAATTATTAGAAACAGTGAGAGCTCGTTTATCTGGTTTGACTTTGAGCATTCTTTTGGGCTCCTTTTGTCTATGTTTCGGAATGCACATTACTCTTGGAATAGGGCTTGGTCCTTATGCCAAGGTGTCCTCCAATATTCACGTTGGGTTATAAGTCACTTCCATATAAATTTATACCTAATTGATATGTCAATTGGTTATACAAAAGATGAGTCGCCATCTTCTTTTGGCTTAACTATCAATCAATATAGAAGATTAATAATCACAGTACTTAGTCTCTGAAAATTAGTTAAAAATCATCTACACATACTGTTTAATTTATCTTTCAACTCTTTATATCTCTAGGCATTGTCTGATCTGAAAGAGGGCTTCCCACCCCTCTCATGCTTCTATCTATTGGCTTACCATTAAGCTAAGTTAAATATAATTGACCGCCTTTCCTTCTTTACAAATCAATCGTCAATTTGTATTTTCAGGAAGCCAACTAATGACCCACCTCTTTTTATTTTTTGAAGTCCTTTTGGGCACCTCGAGGTCTGAATATTGACCTATTGTAATTAGGTCTTTGTGCTTCTTTGTGTTTTTTTTTTTGAGATTTTTTTTTTGGTTTGATATTATCGTTACATTTCTTCTGATATTAATAAAATTTTTTTACTATGTTAATTTTGTACCTCATTTTCCCCATCGTCAAGGTTTTGTGGCCAAAATCCACATCCTTCTCTCTGCCTGCATCCACCAAATCCCGCTTGTTTTTCCACAAAATTTGTATTGACTAAATCTCAACAATATGGATTCTACATCCCACCATTGATATTCTTTCATCTTCAAGATTTCATTTTGTGTGTGGCAACGTAAGCTTCTACATTTCCAGCGGGCTCAGTTGTGGAGATTGGATGAAAATAAGGGAAATGAAAAAGAAGGGAGAGACTATAAACATATTTTATAATTTAAAAATTGTAACATACTTAAATTCATACTTAGCTATCTTTTCTCAAATAACATAAAATTAATTTTCTATTTACTATTATCTCTTTACGATAATAAATTTATATAAGATTATAACATAATTAATCTAATAAATTATTAATTATATGTCATGTTATATGAGACAGTTCTAATATAAAAGCGATAATCTAAAGACGCACTTTGAAGCTCAATCATGCATAAACTTAGGTCTTATCCGGGCGACGACCACTCAATGCGAGTCTGAGCCTAATGTTAGAACCCTAATTTTATGCACTACAAACAATAAAATTAATGAATTTAGGTTATTTTTTTGTGATATTTTAGTACAGGAAAAGCAACAAAATAAAAAAAAAAAATTACCAAAATTTTGACGTTTGCCACAAAACTCTTGGTTTTAGGCAAATTGTATCATGAGGGATCGAGCGTGGTTATGATCCCAGCCAAAATTATAAGGCCTTTTGATGAGACAGGTCCCAGGCCCTTGGAATGCCAGATCTTGTCTAGCCTTTAGGAAGGGGAGATAGTAGCACTCTCTCATGGTGTGATCCCCTCTTGCAGAAGTGTAGATGGTGCTTCTCTTTTCTGGTGAATTATGATGAGTTTTTCCTTTTCCATTTTCAGGTTGAAAGAATTCGTTGGTTGCCTTTTTCTGAGAATGCTAGATAGAGTTTTATTTGCTTGCTGCTTTTCCCGAATATAGCTATTGGGAAGAAGTTGGTAATAGATTTCTTGTTCCTCTAGGGTCAGAAAACAATTATACAAACATTTAAATTTCTCTTAATGTGGCCATTTTGTTTCATCACATATCCCTTATGCTAGATTTTTTTAGCATGTAATTTCTTTATCACATATAAAGATAACATCACATATAAAGATAACTTATAATTATATGGATTCTGAATATTTTATATTATAACCTAATGTAGTACGATATTTCATTCTATATATGGATAAGACAGAAAAAGATATCTAGATATATGAGCACCAGAATACCCTAGTGTAATCCATATTATCCAACACTGAGGCCATTCTGATAACCTTGAGGATAAACATTTACATAGTGTATTTTTTCAGTGGAATTGATGATTATTATATTATGAGATGAATATATGAGATATCCAATATTGACGGATTGGTCAAACCACAAACATGTGGTGAGATGTTTAGGCATTACCCGATTGGGTGATGAAAAATAGTTTGAGTATAAAGTAAATTATTGAACAAATAGGGTGTAACTTCATTGGCTTTACATCTTAAGTAATGAAAAATATCATAATCATAAAAAATATGATCATTATAAATTTTTTTATCGAAATTCTCAATTATAATATAAGTATGTATAAAATTTTAAAACTCTTATTTATATTATATTCCATATTGATGCATCTTAGATTTGAACTTTGGACGAATTCAGGTTCAATTGATTTTTGGATCCTGTCACCATTCTGTATGCTTTGGATCTTTTACATCACAACAGATAACAAAAAATCAGAGGAAAACGGCGGGACTCCTTCCCCCATTTTTTTTCGACACTCAAATTAGTAATCGGCCTTCCAAGAAAAAAAAAATAAAAATATAGTATGTTGAAATGAATGCAGGGTGAGAGATTTGAGAGCGAGAATTGAAAGTGCACTCGTTGAGAGTGACTTTGGGCATGGATTACTCGTTGAGAACAACCTATCTATTTATTGAGTTCGTTGGGAACTAGTAATGGAAGAGAGGGCAGGATGAGTGAAAACTTGAGAGCAGGAAAGCTTTATGCAGATTTTAATATATCAAAAAGTGTGCCTATGAAGTGAGGTTTCATGGCCTTTCATAACCATGGGCCTTTGCTGTCTTTCTTAGGTGGCGAAATGAGATATTCGTCTTCTAAGAAGATCATTTTCTTTTCTCGTGTAGATGCGAGCGCTATTCTGGATTATAACGGTCAGGAAGGAGGACTCTCTCCTTCCGCGGAGATGTTGCGTGCAGCGAACGTTGAGGTTATCGTTATGAGTCGTGTGCTAATTTAATAGCCTTCTTTCCGGGATGCACTCTAATTCTAAGGAATTTTTGTTACAAAGGAGATTGTTATCTTCAGAGTTGTAGAGAATTAGGGAAAACAACCGTTGTGCACGAGAAATGGCGCATGGGCCGATTTTGGTTTGAGCCGTGTTTGCTTTGGGCTGCATCCAGTCTACTTCAGAGCCTTCTCCGATTAACTGGAGGATTGATCGTCCCATGGGTAAGTGGGCCGCTATACACTCTAGGCCACTTACCCTTTTAGGTCAACCCGTTATGGCCGTCCTCATCACTAGCCCCACATGCCGGTGGCCCAAATTTTTAGCCTTTGACATATTCACGATGGGACGTGACTGGTTGTGTTGTCTTCTCAAATCTGTCATGAATTCTCCTTTTCATTGTTCTCAGCGTGATTCCACTACTTTTCGATGCTCTAAAGATTCGTCAGGTTGGTATCTTTTGGTGTTTAGTGCTTCTGCTTGCTTCCGTGCATGCTATAAATCAGGAGCTTTGACGTTCCTCAACATTGTCTTCCTCGATGCTTGGTGGGATGGCACGGGAGCTTTACATCGCTAGGAAGCTTGCCGCCCCAGTTGCTGATTTGGAGTTTTGGCTGTTCGTGTTCTCTGGTGCTACTATTTTGAGTCATGAAATTTGAATCGCTTTGGTCGCTCATTTTCATGCAAGATGCCACTTTGGTTACCCATTTTCACGGGGGTGGTTGTTATCGAGATTCGAATTAGAATTCAAATCTTCCCACGTTCAAATCTTGACAACTCTTCGAGGATTGGCGGCCTCCTTATGTTTCTCTTTCTCTCTCTTTTCGTCTCTACTGTCATGTATTTGTCTCTGTTGGCCGTGTAACTTGTAAAAAGAAAGTTAATGAAAAAACATACACTTGTTTAAGTGAATAATATCTTTGTTGGCCTCTTATCTTTTGTTGCCATGCATACTTTGCTATTTTCTTTGTTGCCACTGTTTTTTGTTTTGTGCTCTGGAATGGAGGTTGACCGGATTCGTTAACCATATCGCTTGAATCTGAAGAATAAGACAGAAATGAAGGTTAATCGGATTCATTGACCGTATCGCTGGAATCCGAAAAGTAGGACAAAGACTGAATGGAGGTTGACCGAATTCATTGACCAAGAGGCTTGAATCGGAGGAACGAAATTGAAATGAAGATTGACTGGATTCATTGACCGTATCGCTTCAATCCGAAGAACGGAATGGAAATGAAGGTTGACTGGATTTGTTGACCGGCTTGAACTTGGTGAATATGGGGGATTATTTTCGACTGATTATTTTACTCTACCGTCGGTTGGGGACTCGATGAGTTGCAGAGCCGTTTCGGGACTCCCGCTTCTTTATGTGACCTATCATTTTTTGCCATGTGTTGTTATAGAGGTCAGCTGTAATCCCGGCAATTAATGCGACAGAAGATACAACTTGACTGTGTTTTCTCCAGAGTTGACACATGTCTGTTATGATTGTCACGCCTTTTGAAGGCGTTACTTCACTTTGGCAGTGGCAACCTTTATAAAAACGATGCAGCTGTTCAAGTCCTCTCCCTCCTTTCTTCTTCGCACCACAGCCATCAAGTCTTCTTCCTCCTTTACTTTTATGTTTCCATGGCGCCCACTATTAATGCAATCTCCTCCGCTCTTGACTCCGGTGATGTTAAACCTCTCTATATACAGTATAACATCCCGAGCCTTATGTTCGAGGTCTCTGGGAGGCTTGATAGGGATTGCTCTCCACCTGAGGGATACATTATTGTGTACGAGGCTCACTTACAAAGTGTGCTTCGTCTTTCGATTCTTGAGAGCTGCTCCACATCTTCTGATCGTTTAGTGTTCCCATCACATGGCTCCACGCGAATGTTGTGCATTTCCTTTTTCTCATTTTTCATCTTCTTTTGCCATCATTTGCGGCTATTGACTGTGGAGACCATGAGAGTCATGTTCCAGTTCACCCAGAGTGGAGGTTGGATTTCGCTCTCTCCCTGGGAGTTGCGCATTAGAAGCGCTATCTATGAGTCGATGAAGAACTGAAAAGAACGATTCTTCTATGTAAGAGCATCTGATGACTAGCCCTTATCTAAAGATTGGGGCAACATCCCTGATATCTTCACTAGAAAGCCATCTAAAGAAAAGGTGGAGGTCGTGGAACCTCTGTTGAAGTTGACCCCTACGAGTTTAGAGGGACCACTTGGTGTTCCGTGAGGAGGTCAAGCAGGCTCGTTGGGGTCCTCCTTCACCGGTTCAGAAGTCCAAAGCTCTCCTGCCGGTGCCATCGTAGCCCAAGAGGAAGGTTTGGGCACTTGTTATTAGCAATCTTCCTAGCAACCCCAAAAGGAAGCGAGTTGCACCCATTTTCCCTTCCTCCTCATCCTGCACCGAGCCTGATTATCACATGGCTAGGCGTCTGGCAGGCATTGGCAAGCATTTTGTGGCGGAGATTCCTGTCAATCTTTTGGATTTGGGAGTTGAGGGAGTTGCCACCATAGAGCCTTGCGTCAAGCCATCGTTGTCGGGCGCATTTGTGGCGCCAGCCGCACTAGTGGAGTTGGCGCTTGTAGTCAAAGAGCTGGTGGAGCCGGCCATTGAGAAACCAGTGGAGCCGGTTGCCAAAGAATTTGTAGGATCAATAGCAGCGCTGCCAGTGGATCTGGTGGGTGCTGGTGGCGTCAGTCTACTCGTTGCACTGCTTCCTACGACAATGGGCATCTTGGAGGCCGCTCCAGTGAAGGTTCCTACTGACGGAATCGGTGCCATTGTGGGAGCCTTGATTACTACAGAGTTGGCTCAGATAGCCACTGCACTTTGTCTCCCAACTGGCCCATCAAAGGACCTTCCACAGCAGAGCCCCGAGTCGAAGGATTCGACAGGAAAGAAAAAGTGCAAGTTCTTGACGGTAAAACTTCGAGAGAAAATTCCACTTTCTTTTGATTCTTCGAGCTTGGTTTGACTTATCTTTGTTCTTACTTCTTTGAAATTTTAGGATCAAAGGATACTTGGCAAAGTGATGAAGGGTCTACGCTAGCGAGTTGAAATGATTGACAAAATGGAGGAGGAAATTCTCTGGCTGAGGGAGCTCTTGAGTCACTCGAGCGCCATTGTCACTCAAGCCCAAAAAGATTGGGAGGAGAATGCTTCTCTCATGTTTGAGTTTGCAGAGCTGAAAGAGAGATTTCGGAGGCTGGAAGTACGGGACACCAAGGCTGAGAGGTAGGCTGGCAAACTTTGAGTGAAGAATGCCACACTTGAAGTTGAGATGTCAGTCCGCCTACGCCGAGAGAAAGTGAGCCCAATGCTGAAAGCAATAATTTGGGAAGGCGTTCACCTATACAGGCAGATTGTCTCCTTAGTATCACCTGACTTTCCAAGTAAGCATTTTCGACCCTATGAACAGTGCGACTTTGGAGTGCAAAGACTTGGTCGACTACTCCCAGGCCAGAGGGGAGCCTTCCTCTCACCCTCCTAGTGGATCTGCGCCTTAGTTAGGACTTTTTAAATTTTGTTTTTTCCTTCCATGTAATAGTCATTGTATATTGAACTCTTATTATTGGGAAAAAGTTTATTTCTTCAATGTGCCAATTTTTCTACTTTTGTCCAGCTCTTTTTCCTTATTTATTTATTTTGTGTCTGCCGGTCGGCTTGTCATGCTTATGCGATTGTACTGGTGGTATCTCGATTTTGACTATCACAGGCTGGTGACCTAATGACGCGATGTGACATCTATCACCATGTGCCGCAAGCGGGTTCAATCGGGTAAAGACACGTGTCATCTTACACAGAAGCAATGTAACCCTTTGAAATCCATTACGACGTCGTTTTTGGCAGGAAATTTCACCTATATAATTGCGGCGCCTCCTATGATTTGCTTCGTTGCCTTCCTCCATAGTTCTTCCACTTTCATATGGTTGACGAGGATATGATCGATATTCCAACTTTTCTCAATTTGGAAAGGGAGGCGTCCTCTCCTCCTACATCAGAATCCTCATCTAAAGCGGGAGTAGCAACGGGAGGACACGGATCGAGAGCAGCGATGGGGACTCCGTTAACGTGGTCGCAAATGAGGAATGGAATCATCCAAGCCTTCCACGTCTCGATCCCCAGGGTGTCCCGAGTGCAACTCCATTCCATGGGTCTATTGGTCCCTCTCGTTAGGTATGTTTGCTTAGTCATGTAAAGGTACAGATGACCATTTGCAGTTCCCCTTTGCTGACTCATTTTTTCACTTGCCAGCCAGTGAGGAGGCCTCAAAAGTTGGACGAGTTTCTATCATCATAGGGAGACGAGATTGCCCGCATGATGCAGGCTTATGCCGATCTTGTGGCAGAGGATATGGAGCGTTGCATCAATACAGCGGTTGGAGATGCGCTGCAGAGTCAGGGGCGGGTCAACTACATCGAACAGGCCCTGTTGGAGTCTGATACCAGGCTGCAAGAGGTATTTGGTGCACACGCACAGGCCATGGAGAGGATTGCGGCTCTCGAAGATGAGTTGAGGACAAAGCTTCGTCTCGAAGAGGTGGCTCTTGCCCTAGAGGAGAGATTCTAGGTTGGGATTTACTTCAACAAGAGGATCGTTTCTTTGGTGGACCCCTATTTTCCCGTTGGTTTCCGGGACTCAAGGAATGCTAGCGCTTCCTGCCGATCGAAGTTAATATGATATCCGATCAGTCGTGGCTGAAGGCCTGCCTTCATTGTCGAGCAGCCATTAAGACGAGTCGTAGGTGTAAATGACTCCTTGTATATGTGCGGCCTTCGAATGCCCTTAAGAGTTCTTTAGTGTTATTTTTGTCGCGCAAGGCGCTGTATAAATTTCTTGAATATGAGTATACTCTTTATTGGTTTGATCGTGTTTTTGTTTCAAGTGGCGGCACCTAGGTAATTACTCTGGGTGTCCTGCCTCCTGTTGGAGCGTGTGTTTTCTTATACTTTGTCCCAATTTATCGACCATTGTAAACTGATTGTGCTATCTCCTGTAAGAGGAGGTCACCGCATGCATGCTTTGAAAGCCTCATAAGGTTTTGAATTCGACCACGAATGAGCTGCTTGGGATGGAACCAATGTTTAATCCGACTGCCTACGGGCCGCTTGGTATGGGACCAAAGTTTAATTCAATCGATTACAGGTTGCTTGGTATGATATCAAGGTTTAATTCAACCGCTTACTGATCGTTTGGTATGGGACCAAGGTTTAATTAGAACTCTTACGGGCCGCTTGGTATAGGACCAAGATTTAGGCACAAGGGAGTGTAAACCTGCCTGAGTTAGGGATAATTTAGGTCGTTTGTTCCTATACAACCTTCTTGCAAACATACATGTGGAAAAAGGAAAAAGAGTAGAAACATAACAACAAGTAGAAATAAAAAGTATTTTATTAAAAAATTATATGTTATTACATGCAAACTTTGAATCATACACATGACCTACCTAGACCTTGTGCGATCTTTTATTGGAAATAATGCTTTAGGTGGACGGCATTCCACGTTCATGGATCCAACTTGTTGTTTTGTGTTTTGATCTTGTATGCTCCGCTCCGCAGAACGGTCGAGACGAAGAACTGGCCCTACTAATTCAAGAAGAGCTTGTTCCTGTTGGTTGTCTTGCCCGTGGCCTCTATGCTTTGCATGACTAGGTCTCCAATTTTGAATTGTCATGCTTTAACTTTCTTATTAGAATAGCCGGCAATTCGCTATTGGTAGGCAGCCATGTGCATTTTGGCTGCGTCCCGGGCTTCCTCCCACTGGTTTAGGTGCTTCCTGATCTTTGAGAGTTACCTTGCTAGCTGTAGGCCTTGACCCGGAGACTTAGGAGCCCAATCTCAACCAGAATCACAGCCTCAATCCCGTAGTAAAGACTGAAAGGCATCTCATGCGTTGGTTCCTTGGGGGTTGTCCATTATGACTTTAACACGGATGACAGTTCGTATAACCAGAAGCTCCCTGCGTCCTCCAGTTTGGTGTTTAGACCTTACAATAGTGTCCAATTAATGACCTTCACCTACTCGTTCACTTGGGGGTACGCTATCAAAGTCTGAACCAATCTTATATCCAAACTGGTGCAATACTTGGTGGAGTGCTTACTGGTAAATTAGGTTCCCTTATTGGTCATAATGGCCTCAAGAATACCCAACATGCTGACTATACTCTGTCGGACGAATTCTATCGCATATGATACAATTAACCAATCTTACAGCCGTCCCCATCACATATGATACGGTTTACAACTTATATATTGTATCTAATACATGGTGCTCATAAATTATTATCGCATCATCTTGACTTCTTTGAATTTTATTGACTCTATTATCTTTATATTTTTTGATTATGGAATAATTTATTGAGAATTTGGCTCATTTACTATTTGTGTCCTTTATACATTAGATTGGATGAGATGCTCTTAACGGACTTTTCTTTATTATTGATAGTTGCCACGTCCCAAAATCTAGCTCCATCATTAGTAATTAACGACATTAGCTTAAAAATAGTTCTCTAAAATATCACGAATGGATTGTGATATTTTAGATTCTGTGTGTGTTGTTGTGATATGTATACATTTGTACAGGTGAATTGGACAAATTTATGTTTAGTTTGACGACTATTTTATAGGCGGAATCATACTGGTTTTCAATCAAAATATAGCATGTTACAACAACCACCTGTGTGGACCTACTGAGTTGTTCCAGCGATCACAGGGATCTGCTATGGTAATTGCAATTGTTTGGGAATATTCTTTCTGCCGCCATAAAGATCGTGGAGGGCGTTGAATGGTAATTTCTATCTGAAAAGATTTATTGAGTCATAATTGCTATTTTAGAGGCAAACGTAATCATGAGATAATATTTCAGATATATTTGTTGAACTGTCTGGCTGATTATGACAAGTATGACAGATCAATATGTGCTAAGTTATGAAAGCTGTCAACTAAGTTGGAGGGTTGGCTGTTGAGGTTGGATACGATGAAGCTCTAGTTGCATGTTTTTTACTCGGCAATTTCGAGTTGACTCGTTTGAACTGGTCGCTTTGCCTTTTGATTCTTAGACAGAGGAAACATTCTGCTGGGCTTTCACCTCCCGTGCACCTTTCCTTATAGAGGGTTAAGTTTTTTGATCAACCTATGGATTGTTATTTTCATCAATAATGTTTTATTAATTTACTCATATTAATATAATAATAAATATATAAATTATTATATTATTAAATTAAATTATAATAGTATTTTCTAATAATTTTTAATAAATCATTGCGTAGGCTGACTGTACCGACGTTGCATTGAAGTATTTAGGAACCAAAAAAAACATTGCATTAAATTTTGGGATAGCTGTTCTCATTTATTGTCATTTAATTTCTTTAATTTCATTTTTATGAAAAAATCAGAAAAACTACGAATTGATTGGAAATAAATTCACAATAAAAATAGAAAATTGGTAGAGGGAATTTCACTAAATACAATAAAAAAACAAAGATTTTTGCAAAAAAATAATAAAAAGAATTGCAGGTCACAAGAACTCGAAAAGTGCTATAAGATTAAGAAATTATAATGCTCTAAATAGACGAATTCAAGACATATTAATCAAATGTTCATTGGAGCACGCATAACTTATATGTTAAATATGATAAATAAAATATTAAAAATTTTAGATAAAAAGTCATTCAAAATATATAAAAATATATATTATTGGATACAAAATTCAAAAATCATTTACTATAGTGATAATAGGTGGATATACTATAAAATTTCTCTCATTCAAAATAATAAAACATATCAATTTATATAAATAAAATAAACCCATTTTCTCTCGCTCCCGTATTTGTAGAATTATTATTTTACATATTTTTTTAATAGTGTATATCAGCGCATCATCCGTGTTTTTATTGAATTATAATATATTCAATTATATACCGTTAGGTATATCTAAATTTATAATTTTTACCTCTTTTTGTATTGGTAAAAATGTATGGTAGATAATCAATGAAGACTAATTCATAGCACCACATGCTCGAAGACAAACCGGCACCCACTACAATATTAAATTACCTATACATTGAAATTTTGTGTAAATAACTTTTATATATTTTTTATAGTAAAATCGTGTTCTAATTACACTTGATCATCCAATGTGTTGGGGTAGGTCACTCCATTGTGGGTGATTCAACAAACTAATTTGTTGTCGGGGTGCATGGAAGGCAAAGACGGTTAATGGAGATTGACCGGCGACGGCCAGCTGAATCCGGTTAATAGGAGGTTGACCGTTTGAGAGTTACAAGAGTGCTGCTGGATGGCGGACGTGTAGCAAAGACAGTCAATAGGAAGGTTGACCGGATGGCTGTGGAGGATGGTTAACGGGAGGTTGACCGGATCCGGTTAACGGAAGGTTGACCGGCTAAATCTGGGAAGAAAGAATTTACCAGTTGATATTACTGGTATGGAATCAACCAAGAAACACCGGAAGACTCTTGTGATAGCCAATGGACATAGACAGCCAAGGAACTTGACTGCAGTAACGACTGAGGACGTCGTGAACAATTGGCAATAAGTTGCTGGACTGCAGAGCAGGTGGCAAACCTGCTGCGCGTGCGCCGTCTGTGTAGGCGGCAGGTTGCAGAGTTAGTAGATAAAGCTGTTGCCAGGTTGCATTACAGGTGACAGGCATTTGACCACACTCAACCCGCCTATTGGTTGAAAGCCTCCGGACAGACCATCATATATACGCATGCTGGGTGTGCAGAAAAGAGAGAGAGCGTGAGAGCATCTGAGCACGGTAGAGTGCAATGAGGAAAGATACAATAGTGAAGGAAAAGAGATGAGTGCACCACCGGCGAGAGAGAGTCATGTCCTTTTTTATATTAGGACAACCCAATCTTCGCATCTTGAATTGTTGGTTGATATTTTTATATTAGGGCTCGGTCATGTCCTTTTTTTTTATTATACATTTTAATTACTGTTTTTATGTTCAACTGAAGTATGCTTGATTGCTTTTATTTGATCTTATCAAAATAAAAAATATATATATATGTAAAATTTATATAAAAGTGACCTACCCTAATATCATATTCTATAGAAATTATGTTAGCAGTTTTTAACTTCTCTAAACAAAATTTTCAACTAATATTATAGAGCCTCTCTTTGTAAACTTATTTTAATGTAACGAGTATTTCATTTCATCTATTTTTATATTAAATTATTAATATAAATAAATTAATTAAAACATACCTATAATATTTAAGTAATATTTAAAGAATATTTCTGGACAAATGCGTTCGACTAGTTGAATAAGTTGGATTTCATAGAGCTACGAATCCCAACTTGAATATAGCTGAGCTGTGCTTGGGTTGGAATGCTAATCTAACGGCTTGGTGATGTACGATCCGAGACACCCTCTCCCCACGCACTGTTACTTTCCCCGGTGGGCCTCTCTCTCTCTCTCTTTCTTCGCTACTAAACCCCCATGCATTGCTCACTGAACACATCCATCGCCGAGCTGCTTCTTATCTTCAACTTCGTGGGTCTCTTTCAAAATTCTCTCTTACTGCCAGTCTGTATGCACCAGCGCTACTAAATAATTGTTTCCCATTTGTCTTCTTACCTTAATTGAATCATTTTTTAAAAAAAATTCTTTCACTTCCAGTATCATTGCCTTACGATCCTCTCACCGAAGTTGTAAATTTTCAGAAGTTTCTTCGTGGGTCTTTTAAGAAAACGGTCTTTCTTTCTGGGGTTTGGTGTAATTATTGAATGGGGCTACAGTTCGGTATTTTCTGGAACTGCCGAGGCGTAAAGGATAATTGCCTGTTGGGGGAAGTTTAAATTATTGAATAAACATTAAAGTAGCATTATTACATGGTGATGGGATACCATTCATCTTCACTAGTTACCTAATCAATGCATTCCTTTTGTCTTCATTTCTGATGTCTGATCTGCTGCTTCCACCTTCTAACTTTTAGTGGTGATTCAGTCCCCAACTATGGAGTGTTCATACTAGTTGCAAACGATGGTTGATTATACTTTCTGCGCTTGTTTTCTTAGGTTGTGATACTTAGGGCCAAATCTTTCAGAATAAATGGGTGAATCGATTGTGGATGCTTCAAATTTTGAAAACAAGGTAAGCCGTTTGTTGTTTCATCTTTGTAAGTGACCCTTTTGGTTGATTTGGTTTTCAGTTATTGCTTTTTTTTTTTTCATCCTGAAAAATTTCTTGTTAGATTTTATGCTATCTTATTGTGTTTTCCATTAATGGTGATTGATTCTAGGTATAAAATTCTGAATCATTCACTGTTTTTAGCCTGGAAATTTGGATGGGATTTTAGCTTGTCTTTATGTATAAGCAGATGGGTGAGCCTTCCATGGATGTGGGTGCTCTTCAAGTATCCGTTTCATTTGGTAGATTTGAGAGTGATTCACTCCGTTGGGAGAAATGGTCAGCTTTTCCAACAAACAAGTACTTGGAGGAAGTTGGGAAGTGTTCTACTCCTGGATCAGTAGCTCAAAAGAAGGCTTACTTTGAATCTCATTACAAGAAGATTGCTGCTCGGAAAGCCGAGCAGCTGGATCAGGAGAAGAATCAGTCTACTGATCTTGTAGACTTGGAAGAACAAGCCCAGACAGATTCTGTTAAAAACACTTCTTTGGAGAAGTTAGATGTTGAAAAATCAAGCAGTTTGGCCTCTGTTAGTGCAGTTGAGCTAGAAAATGGAGTGACCAATTTGACAAATGAGATGAATAGTGTTTCTATTCAAGACTATGTTAATGGGGTTGAGCTAGACAATCAAGTGATTGATTTAACAAGTGAGGTGAGTAGCTCTTTAATTCATGAACCAAAAAATAATGCTGATATTGCACATGAAACCGAGACCTCACTGCCACCCGTTGTGGATGCTAAAGATGAATTGTGTAGAATAATGGTTAGTTCCAAATCAGATAAACATAAAGAAGTTGTTTCAGTGAGAGATGCTTCTTCTGTGGGATCACAAGAAGAACAAGAACTTCCCAAGAAAATTGATGATGGCAGAGATCATGCTCTAAAAGAGAATGAAGAGAAAGTGAAATTGGAAGGTCCAAAGAAATCACCAAAGGTAAATTCATGTTCAAAATTCCAGTTCTACGTTTTATCTGTAGAGTATTGCTCCTAAGGTAGATCCCAACTCAAAATATCTCATTCTCGTTGAAGTGAAGAGCCAGTTTCTCATGTTTTATGATTCTTTTGATCATCTAGGTGACCACACCGAAGAAGGCAACGAATATAACTACTGCAAAGAAAAAACCGGCTTTTCCAAGACCAAAATCACCCCTGATATCCACCCCTAAGTTATCAAAGCCGGCATTGTCTGGAACCATTATGTCCACAACAACACATCTAACAGCTGAGAAGAGAAACGATTTCTCCCCCCTGACTGCCAGGAAAACTACCTCAGCTGAAAGCAAGAAAGCAGCTCCTGCATATTTACATATGTCTCTTTGTCTGGGTCCTGCAAGTTCAGATCCAGGTTCACTTGCCATAACAAGAAAATCTTTGATTATGGAGAGAATGGGAGATAAAGACATCGTTAGACGAGCATTCAAGACATTTCAAAACAACTTCAGCGAACTTTTATCTTCCAGTTCGGGCAAATCATCTGCGACGAAACAGGTTTTATTTCCTTCTGTTTGCTTGTCAATGATATTGTTTGGCAATATGTTTATCCACTTCTTTCTGAAAAGTAACTGGCATTGCGTGGGTGGTTATTCTTTCATCTCTCATATATTGGAAACTTCAGCTTGCAAGTTTTAATCTTTTTATATAGTTCTCTAGAAAGGAGGCTGAAAGCAAGAGATGGGTTTCTGAAACTCCTATGAGAAAGAATGAAGGGTAATGTCTCATAAATACTTCTATGTCTGTTGTTGTATCTTTGCATGCTTGTACTGCTATCATTACTCTCATTGTCTCATTGATTATGGTCAAAGCTACTTTTATACCTTCAATTATTGAACTGATCGTTCAACTCCTAGCTACTTTTGTGTTCTGTAAATTATAGCATGGACAAGGCAGTGAAGAACACTAGTGCCTCTCATGGAAAACAGGGAACGGGAAAGGCTCCTACCTCCCTTGAGTAAGACATGTAAACGTTTTTTATGTTGCTTAGTGTAATGCAAACATATGATTCTCAAGCTGGAAAAGAAATTGCTTAGGAAGAAATTTTGTTACTTATTGATATGGTTACCTAAGACGAAACACATGAAAATCAAATTTGGGTAAATTTTATATATAGGACATCTATCTTCCATTTTCCTTGTATAGCTTTTGTGTGCTGGACTTGCTCAATAAAAGGTTTAACTATTTGGGAGAGAAGACTTCCTTAATATGCTCCGTATAACAACCCCCATAACTATTTTCTGAAAACAGGTTGCCGAAAATTGCTGGTGTTGAAAAAGGAAATGGTTCAACGGTTTTATCGTCTTTTGGCATGAAGAACCATTATATGCCCAGCAAACAGAAACGGGTATGCACGTGCCAGCCCTTGTATTTCTCCCCTTCTCTCTCAAAGCTTATGCTTTTTATTCCTATGTGATAATCATAAGATATGGCACGTTGTTCTTCTGAAGTTTTGATGCAGGATGATGCCATCAAAGGGAAAGTAATTGGCTAGTTGATTCCAAAAGTATCAGTCCCAACCCTAAAGCCGAAAGAGCATAAAAAACA
>JAOVVI020006166.1:0-15839 GCA_028571085.2 Nepenthes alata | reverse complement strand
CAACTCTTGAGCCAGGGAGGCCCCCCCCCCCCGCACCAGGGCCTCGTCGGGGCCTCAGGATCGAAAGCTTCCATCCACCTGACATCTCCCAGCGAGCTCAGGTTGTAGCCAGGACGAGCATAGAAAACCATTAGCAGCAAGCCTTGCGGTGTCACGACCTAAGTGCATCGCCCTATCAATCCGAATTGAGAGATCTAGTCCCATGGAAAGGAGAGACAATCGGTGAGATCGCCAGCAAGCACAGGTCACCCCTTAAATTGGGAAGGGCCACCCCTTGTCTCAACGATCCTCCAAAATGGCGCGTAAGAGTCACGCACTTGAGGTGACAAATTGGTCCCTAGGTGTCGAGCGTTGCCCACCTCGGAGGGCACCACCCGCTACCGCATATCAAACCTAGGTACGCCTAACACACATCATTGAGTATGCTTGCAATGTGTGTTATATTTGAATTGATAAAATAACCATTATATTTGTCATACATTCATTTGCATCAATGCTTGCATGACACTACATGAAATCAAAGGATTTAGGTTCCCTCTAAATTGGGCGAGTTGCAGCTCGCTCACAAACCGACCTATGAACAGTCAAAGAACCTTAGTTTCATCTACCGAGTGGGCCGAATGCGGTCAAATTTGAAGCTTGACTCAGGCAGCTAGGCAGCCCAATTGCTGTCAAATTTCACGACCCATGGGACTCGCAGACCTAGCGTCAGACCCCCTATCAGGCTACCATTAAAGCCTCGGGGGGCTTTTTCAAGCATACATATGGCGACTCCCGATGGGACAAGCACCATCAGTCAATCATGGTCAATAGACTAGGCTCAGACACATGCGGGCTACAATGTCCTCTATATAGGATAGAGTGCTAAAGTAGTAACTTGCGGGTGACGACCTACAACTCTGCTAGAACCCGGTAGTGGTGGCTTAAAAATCCCATCACCCTGAACGAGGCTCACCCATTACTATGCCATGATGTTCCCTAGGGAGGACAAGCACAAGAAGGACAAAGCGCCCACAAAAAAAAATGGAGGCAAAGATCGCCCCCAAGAGTAGCGATGCTAGTATAGATGCTCATGATGGCCTACCTGCCCAATGAAGACATGCAAGGCGGGCTACCCACCTAAGAAAGATGCAAAAGCTACCTGCCAATCCAAAGGGAGACCACTCTCCGATCGGGGGCTCCCTATGGGTCGAGGCGAAGGTCCGATGAAGCTTTTGGTGTAACCTTTTGGCTCCAACTCCCGTTTGGCACCAACATTCATCAGATGGAAAATAGCTACTAGAGAGTCTAGCGTTATTAGTTAGATTGCCTACCAATGGAGACGAATCCCTTCCTAGCACCAAGACCCCCGCTCACGGTGACACAGAAGGAGACACCCTCGCGACCTTCGTGACTTCGATGGTTTCTCCACCTCCAAAGCCTCCGACTTTGGGAGCTCAAAATTGGACCTCACGACGGCCCTAGCAACATCCTCAAACTCCTCTGCCACCCGGCCCCAGGCAGCACGCGTGGTCCAGACGACGACGATTGAGAAACATGAAGACAATATCAAGATCGACGATACACACCATGCAACAATAGTCAAAAAGGAAATTGGACAAAAGAGCTCAGAATATGAGGAAAACACGGCCATAATGGTCAACATCATTGGATTATTTTATTAAAAGTCACATCATACATTAACGGTATCTAGCGATCTCAGAACAAAACAAAGAAGTTACACACACATACAGGCTACCCAAAATAGTCACCCCCAAAAGAGTGTGGTCCCTCGACTGGGGAGTCAATGAGGTCCTCTTGGCATCTGGTTCTAGCATTCCTCACATCAAGATAGCCAGTAGGGAAATTCAGGACAGCCAAAGAAACTATATACTTACAGAAACATGTCTTTCTGAAATTGCCCCTCAGCAGTGAGGCCACCTCCTCGAGACAGATATTGGACATCAGCTCCCTCTTCGGCTCGATGCTCGTGCCCATCAGATCAGTGAGCCGTTATTGACACTCCTAGAGCTCGCCCTTGAGCAAGGGCCTGGGCATAGCTGTTGAAGAGCCCTTGTGCTTTGGCTTTAGACTTGGACAGAGCCTGGTTAAGGTAGTTGGCCCGCTCTTAACTCTGAAGCACCTTGCCAATGACAACATTAACCCTTCACTCTATCTCTCCTCTATCGATGCGATTCGTAGGAGGTGGGCAACCTCTTGCTCTAGAAAGACGATGTCCTCTTCCAATCTATGAAACATCCCCTAAGGTAACCAAGAGAGAGAAAAGGAATAGTCAGATGAAGGAACAATTGAAAAACACATTCGCAAGGGGCGAGAACTTGTGGAGTTTTACCTTGCGGCTCAATAGGTGAGAAGATTCGATAGACTTAAGGCTAGGAGGCCCCCTCAGAACCTTCAGGCGCTCCAGAGTATGAGCACCTAGACAAAGCTCAGCGCCACCAGCAACGGTGCTCTCTGAGATGGCAGCTCCCATCACTCCCATCGTTCGTTCATCGTCACTGCTCCCCTTTGTCGAAGGCACGAGGTCAAAAAGGGGCGATACATCTGACGAGGAAGAAATCGAAATGGGAATGCTGGCAGTATAGTGATGAGCCATATGGAAAAACACCAAAAGGAAAGCAAAATGAAGAGCAAAAATGCTCGCTAAGAGAAAAATGAAGGCATATGCAGAGCATAAGGGACAACGAAGAAAGAGACTGGCATGATGTTTATATAGCCAGCTCCAGCAAAACTAAGGGGTCACGTCGCAATAATGACAGCAACACGTGCCCTCACCCTAATGCGCCATGACGCATCCCTTCGCATGCGCCATTATAGCAAATATTGTGTCACTTTTGCAATCAATACGTTCTGACGCGACGTCTATGTGACGCCAACAATGGAACAAGGGTGATCACTCTAAACTTACAAATTGACGACAGGTGACCTTGATAGGCTTGAGGTCAATACGACCGGCCATCTTCCCGGCCAAGGGTTGGGTCTAGTCACCATGGGCCGACCCACTAGCAGGCCCTCTCGTCATGATATCAAAGATCCAAACTATAGAGGATGGGAGACCAAAATACTCCCACCATTCACAACATGTAATAATGTCAGGGTCATGAACAGCAAGAGAGGCCCCAACATTCCTGGAATTCGAAAGGCATGCATAAAATCCTTTAGTCTCCCTTTAGTCATGCACATGTTCCCAACAAGTTAGCAGATCGCCCTCGGCACTCCCAAACTCGTCCTCAAGAGACACAATCTAATCTGAAGCCTCTGAGAGCTCCTAAGATCTCGTATCGTACTCAGACAGCATTCAGTCGGTGAGGTCAGGCCACCCCTAACACTGAAGTGCCCCGACAACAGTAATGACAACCCAGCACTCCGTCACCCTGAAGGCAACTCTTGCAAGAAGGAGGTGAGCAACTTCGTCCTCCAGGCCAGCATGGCACCTCTGGACGCATCGTGCCCTAGAGAAGAACCGCTTCCGATATCAACTTGGTAAATTTGAGGTCGATCTGATTGGTCATCTCCTGACTAAGCGTCAAAGCAGACCTCTGCACGTCGGATCTCCATAAGACTGAACCACCAAGACGGCAGACGATCAACAAATTGCAACTACATGTAAGTATTTCAATCATCCAACAAACATGCAACAAATTCATAAGGCACAAGGCAAAAGAAAGAGTACTGGTCCGAAGTTCCATTCATTAGCTTCCTTTACAAAGTATAAAGTATACATCGGCAAACGTGCATAGTAAAAAGGAAAATAAAGCACATGGAATGACGCCCCAAAGACGCTGGACTAAAAATTAGCTTTAGGGGGACAGGCTCTTGCAAAACAGCTGCAACTGAGATGCCCAACAGCCGTCCTCTACCTACCCGTCGAAGCGCCGAGATTAGAGGTCAGACGCCACAAGAGATGACTAGGAAGTCATTTCCAAACGACGGGAGGGGGCAAGATGCCACCGCCCTTGCACGGAAGGCCTCCCGCCAGGAGATCCTCTGCCAAGATCAAACGTAGCCCACAAGGGTAAAGTCTACGTTCTTCCGAAAGCTTTGGCATCGGACACTAGCACAGAGGAGGAACATGCCTGTGGCCTGACAACTGAGCCACTCTTGTCATGGCAAGGGAACAACCTAAGAAGGGACATGGCGACAAGCTCCGATTGTAGTTTCAACCCTTCTAAGACTTCCACCAGTCTCAAATGACCGCAACATGGACTCTAAACGAGCTTTGAGTGCAGCTTTTGGCCCCATAAGGCTTCTGCTATCCTCCACCTTGGCGGCTCGGAAACCTCTCATTTCTCGATCGCTCACATCACTTGGCTGATGGAAGAACGATCCATGCGATAAAGCATGAGAGGTCCCCCTATTTATAGTCGGAATAAAGGTTGACGAGCTATTAATGTAAAGGGCCACATCCGCAACACCATCAACAAGGGATCAACACCAGAGCTCAGGGGCTACCCCAAGATCTTTTCAAGCAAGCTCAACACTGATGACGCCATGCATAGAAGGCAGCAAGATACACTAATAGGAAAATCCTCAAAAGGATACATTTGGGAAAGGGGCATGCAAGCTGGCCCGCATAGCAAACGTCCCATCATTATGCATACCGGGAACTCGCGAAACACAGTCACCTGGCATAGGGGGCAAGTGATGAGTCCAATAGTACAGTGGGTCAATCCAACGATGAGCCCAACTGTCAGCATGCCAAGGAGAGTGAGGGCCCAATGAGCAGCAATTGAAGCCCTTGGAAGGAGACTGATCTAACCCAACCCAATCACGACTACAACAGCCAAGATGAGGCCCAAGGAGTAATGGGCTAAGAGCACAAGCGACAGCAACCCAACTGACAATATAAACGGATGGACCAATCGAGAAGGCTCTCGATCAGGCAACCAATAGAGAACACAGAGTATGCACATGCAACGGTTAAAGTATGCATATGCAGGTGTTGCCTGTAGCTGTCGTCGTAGCAGTCTGACGAACGAGTCAGAAGACAACTCGTGGTCACCTCACCATCGCAAGGCGACAATTGATAACAGTGGCTCTCGTCAATGCCCCAACAGCTGGCAAATCCTGACGGGACACCTGTCACAAGCCTTGGTGTCAAATCCTTCTCCACAAAGTATTACAAATACTTCTCACCTTCACATAGGAGATGGACTTTTTTGGAGAGGGGACCTTTGTTCTGGGAACAAGGAGATAACTAAGCTCTCTAACACAGCTTTCTCTCTTCACTTCAGTCGAGTGCCCTTCCTTCATTTCCTCTAATGAGCCACTCACCGAGTGCATCTTTAGTAAGCCACTCCAGTCGAATGCATCCTTAGTAAGCTACTCCAGTTGAATGTACCCATAGTGAGCTATTCAATGAGTGCATTCCTAGTGAACCACTCCAACCGAATGCCTTCCACCATTTCTCTAAGCCGCTTCTCGCTAAGCACCTTATAGTGATCCACTCATCAAGTACACCCATAATGAGCCACTCCAATCGAGTGCCATACATCGGAGGCCAATCCTTCATCTCTTTAAACCGCTCCATGTCGAGTGCATTTAGGAGCCAAATCCTCCTCTCACATCCCCCACATAAATATAACTTTGTATTCTTACATTCTTTATATTTTTTTGAACAGATATCTAATTTGAGTACAAAGGATAAGCCGAGAAGTGGGTCTCGTCAATCCCCTAACTTTTTGTTTATTATTTATAGTGCGCAAATTCTAGGTTAAAAGAGACGGAGACAGGACCTATTCCAATTCGACCCACAGTAAAAAATCGAGTGACTCTCTAATATGTACCACAACTCGGGATCTAGAGACACATCACCTTCAATTGTATATATGATTGGTACAATAAAAATTGGATCAGTTCAAATCCAGTCCACAGATGTTTAAGAGACCCAAGTATCGACGGCCCAATTGAAAACACCTCTAAACCCTTGAAGCAAATGGCACAATAGCATATCCAAGAGATATGACTCGAACCGTCAAGTATTGAATGATTATAATGGAGCACCAAATGAACTATTTTAAGTAGCAACTGTAACAATACCAATATTTGGAAACCAAGCAATCCAACCATTGAATGAAGGCGGCTATTGCTCATGCATGTAACACACTTTACCACAAAAGACGCGTAACGCCCATACATTGATTCATAGTTTTGCCAACCAAACGGCACATCTCGCTATAAATAAGCCTCTCCTTCGCAGGAAAGGGGACAGAAAAGTTAGATGACTATAAAAGGAAGTTAGCCACTCTACCAGTCGAGTACGCCATTTTCAAAGTGAGACACTCCACCAGTCGAGTACATCATTTAAAGCCACCCGTCAAAACGCGTGCACCAAACAGAGTATTGCCCTCTAAGCAAACACTCATTTCCATTCACTTCATATTCTCGCACTCATTTCCTTACATCTTTCTCTTTAGAGGAAAAAGATTTCTAATTTAATAGTTAAAATGATATATCGGAGAATAAATCTCATATACCCTCTATCTCTTATTTCTTTTGTTATGATGCGCAGGATTTAAATTCCGAGTCATGAAGGCTAAACCCACTTCAATTCAAGCAACTAGGCACGATCAAATGACTCAATAATTCATACAATAATTTAAATTCTCGAGACACAAAAGTCACTAGCTTGACTCTTAGTAAATTTTTTCTTCTAACTCAATCATTAAATTTCATTGATCAAAGATCAAATAAATCACCATTTGGTCATCCGTAAGGCAAGCATTATATATAACCTAATGTTTCATATATTCATACATTGCAGCCTACTTCGTATGGATAGATTAACTACACATTACATTATTCAATGACTTTTGTCATAACAAACACGTTGCAGGATTTCAGATGACAATACAAAGGCAAATTTACTCCTATATTATAAAAAAAATTTAGTTTCGTAATTTTAATCAGTGATTAAACATATTTAATTGCCTGTTGCTATCCAATCCACATCAGTCATACTTTGTCAAGACCCTTTACTAATCTTTAATAAAGAACTTCTCATCTATCCGTCGGTACTAAAATTTACTCAAAGGTGGATGGATAAATGCTATACCATCAGAGAGATTGTCACAAGGTTTGCTTAAGACATTTCTCAAGTCATATATAACTCAGAAACTAACTTATGTATTATGAATCAGAGGCACAAAGAAGAGCAGTTGTAATAAGAACAAACCGTAGAAACACTGCTAAATAGTTAAATAAGACAATAACATCACACTGATATCCATAGCAACTCATCAAACACCACAAATAAAAAGGTCTTCCCATGAGATATGCAGGAAAGAGGTTCGGACTAGTAGAAATCGTATGTTTAGGACGAACTTTAAGCTAACACGGATAACACCATGAACAGAAACACGAATTCAAGGAGAAGAGCTTCATAATTTGAATGATCTGCTGTCCTTCCATCCACGGCCCTGCTCGAGATTTTCCTGAGTAGGGGCGGGCTTGGGGAAAGTAGTCATTATATTTGCCATTGCCTTAGCTAGTTCCTGTTCTTCGATTTCTCCATGACCCTTGGAGCTGCCGAATACACAAGCATAAAATTAGTCTATCAGGTTGATATTTTTTTTTTTGGGCAATAACTGTAGATGACATTTTACTAGTACTAGACTGAAGGACACAGCTGTTTTGCTGAGAAGGGAAAATATTCTTATTTTACTTCAATGGAACGCCTTGGCATAATGGTATGTTGTCACTACATATAACCTGTTGGCCATAAATTTGAGTTTAAAACGGTCTTACATAATATAAGGTAAAATCACGTACAATTGATTTAAAGTTATCCTCCTGGGCCACACGCATGACAGGAGCTGGGTGCACCAAGATGCCATTATACATTGCTAGGGGAAAGATATTTTTTTTTTGGGTAAGTAACTAGGGGAGAAGATTACAATAAACAAAGTATATTGTTTGGTGTTATATTGTTTTTTTTTTAAGTTTCATTTGAATTTAGAAAAGCTTGAATGAAATGAAAAAAAAAATAAAGGAAACTAATTTTTTATTTTATGGATTGCATGAAAAATCACAATGAAAAAAATTTAATTTCATTTTCCTTTTTTTTTTCTCATTGATTTCCTTTCCTCTAAACTTCCCTAAATTTAAACAAATCCTATGTAATTTTGAAGCAAAAATCTACTTTCTTCAAGTATAAAATCTTATTTAATTAAGTAGTGGTTATTTAAGTAAACCTAGACAGATGGATACCGTCAACTCAAATTTTAAGTGAAAAACAAGTTTCTTCAATAGTAAAACTTTTAAGCATCACAGTACTAACCATCTTACTCCCCATAAACAAAATGTAACTAATAACATTGTCAACATGAAAAAATAAACAACTTGATTAGATCAACTTAAAGTTGGGTATACATTACAGATTCAATTTTGAATGAAAAACTAATTTTCTGAAGTGTAACACTCCACGTAGTCTTAACTTCAAATAAACCATTGAAAGCTTTGTTCAACACATTCAATAGACCAAAGCAAATGGCTCATTTTCATTCTAGAAACCACACAATCTTTACCGGCAAAACTAAGATTAATGGGCAGGGAGTAAAACTCATGGTTTTTGGTATCATAGAAAAATCCTATACCAACTCATTGATCAGAAATGCACAAACCTAAGCCAATGGCATTGGAGCTCTTCATTACTTTCAGCCTCTTACATGAATCAATGAACATCCTGCAGTAAAACAAAGTAGGGACTGAGTTGCAACGAGCAGGAATAGAAGTTTCAGTTCAGGAAAGCTAAAACGTCAATATTTTGCACCAGATTTAAAGAGAGTATTGAATAAAGTTCAATTCATTGAATCTTCTTAAGCAAATCAATTTTCAAGCTTCAAATCAGGGATTCAGATATAGCAAGCAGAAAGTCAGCAAACGGACAAAGGAGATCAGTCTAAGTTGCTATCTGCAGTCATTTAATGGAAAGCCTGCAATAGATAAGCAAGGTAGTCCATGAAGAAAAATGATTATGTGATCTGAAGCTAAGTATCCCTATCACTCATTAATCATTTTTTGGTAGGATCCCATCAACTATTAATCGAAAAAATGTATGAGACTTATTAGCTTCTGCACTTAGTACCAAGTGGGTTTGAGTTGTAACTCCAAATCATGGTTTATCCCATAAACTTCTGAATGTCTGCAAATACATTAGAAATTGCAACCTAGGTGATCGTGCTTTCCTCAGTCTTAAATGATGTCAAATCAAATATAGTTGAATTAAAAATGACATAAGCCTATCTTAAGCACTACATCAAAAATCTATTGAGCTTATTCCACCTCCTAATATTATCTGATATAGTGATGTTCGACTGTATGTCTAACTATTTGATTAAATTAAGCATTAAAAGCTTCTCATCATCCTTCTCGTTTATCAAATCATAACCAGCCAATTATGAACCTTCTTTCCTTCTTTGATCATAGGCAGAGTTCTTATAGCCCCCCCTACAAATCAGAAAATATTTTGCTTCTGTTTCATGCTTTACTAGATGTTGGATCAGGCATTTGCTAATGCTTCGACTTTGATTATGTTCCTTTATCCTTTCTTCTCCACTGAAGGCCATGTTAGCCACACAACCAAGAGTAATGCTTTCCCGACCCTACCCTCAATAATTTTTGAATCTATGAGTTCCAATCTGGGATGCTCAACTCCAACCATCAGATTGAAAATTCTGTCTTCTATTCCAATTTAAGGTTTTCCTTGGCAGATGGTTTATTTCCATTTAAGATGCATATAATAGTAACCATGTATTCATAGAAACAGATATGGCTATACATTTCCCACCATCTAGCAATAACAGTTCACCAGATTACATATATGTCTTCACAAAAAAAAAAAATTAGCAGGAATGTCACAAATGATAGAGAATGAAATAGAACTGTCCATGATGAGTAATACAATACACTATGATCTCCTTGGGCTTAAGCCACCCTTCTATAGATGCACTTCATTCCAAGGTGAAACCGTGCTTCGGGTGCCCTTTAAATCTTTATATTGTGTCTTAAATATCTCAAAGCACACTTTTAATGTCAGTGTGACCAGGAAATAAGTAAACATGATATAGCCAGACCGAGTAAAATATTTCGTTCAAGCAAAAATGGGTGAAATATTGACACCACTATGCACATGTAGGAAAACTCATGAAAATTTTCCTTACTGAAATAATTAATCAAGCCAGATATCTCATAGCTCACTGTCAGTCCGTGTCCATGAGACAAGGATGCCACTTAAATTTAATCACACTACTAAGTATTCTGTATGGAATTCATAAGATCTTACTCCCAAGGAACATCTCCCACTAGCATCCAGTCACCATCTTTATCCTCATACGTAAGCACATATTCTGATCCATGAAGGAGATCCATCAATTTGGTCTCGCTCCCATTTTCCCTCCCAGAAGCCCCATGGGTCCCACATTGACCTGAAATCATGAAAAAGAGTTGCAGTAACCCTTTCAACAGCAACATATTTCCCTTCCATTTATCGAACTACCATAGCCAGCCCACCCCAATTTGTTAAATTACTCACCATGATTACTAGAATGAATATTATATCGAGCACTTTACCTAACGTGAAGCAACTGAACATTTTCCCAAGAGCTGAAGAAAGTTCTTGGTATGCAGAGTAAACTCTCAGGTCCACCTTTCTCAGATAAGGAGCGCCATCCATGCTGACCTTGACGAACAGAGGAGCAGCACCTGGTTTTCCATCAACTTCATCATTGTTCTTTGAAGTATTAGTCAAAGAATTTTTCCTAAATGATCTTATAGGAGGCCAGCCAACAACCTGTGCCCTGCCATTGAAAGGAGATAAGCTTTTAGTATAGTCCTATACAACTTTTGGCTTTGTCATTCTTCTAAAAGAGAGATAATCTGTAACCATAAAAAGATCTAAAACCGCCCTTCCAGTGGCCACACTTACCTAGCAGCTGGTTCACAGTTACTCTTGGTAGAAGCGCTTAATTGGGAATGGCCCATCCCACTGACAGCACTTGGGAGTTCCAGTTTTGCCTTTGGGGACATGACTGTCATTACACCTTGTTGAGACCCTGACTGTTCTCTCACATATGACTTCACTCCTGAATTTGGCAAAGGCCTGGATGATAACATCGCAGGCATACCTCCATTTACAGGAATCTTCCCTTGTGCACCAGATTTTGAAGCACCAGAATCAGACCCAGAAGCCCTAAACATCCAATTCCCTTCAGAATAAGTCTTCTCCACTGAATCCTCCATAGTGACAGAAAACCCTCTTTTGTTTCCTGAGATGGCAGTTTTTTGCGATGATGAGCAGATACCATCTTTCAAGGGTATCAAAGTGAGAAGGGGCTTCTCATCAAGTTTTCCACAGCTCAATAAGCAGAGCTCAGGATCTATTTCAGGACACTGTGATCCAGGAAGTCCAAGTCTAAGCTCTGTAGCCTCCAAATTAAACTTATCCTTACTGTCCCCTGAGAAGCTTGTGACAGTAGAGCTGTCAACTGTAGAAGAATCAGATAATCCAAAGTAATTACGCTCTTCAAATCCTGATTCTACAGTGGAAGGCATCAATTGGACATCACTCTGGCCTTCCCCCTCGACACCAAACAATGCCTTAGTCATTAAACTTCAATAATAGCAGATCCTTTTCTTGAAAAGCCAGCTCAATGCTATCCTCACTATTCTTAATATTTGTCACCTGCATACTCAGACATATGACAGAAGAGGAAACAGCAAGTCAGCAAATATGAAAAACCCCTGCTTTCTATATTCCTTATCCCTTCTTAGGAAAAAATCTGAATGTAATCTAGCTAGCAAACAACTAATGGAATTAGATTTTTAATCTACTTTTGTATTAACATTCAACAAATTTGTATCCAGCTGAAGAATCTAAGGATTATGTGATGAAGAGAGAGAAAAAATATGTGAAGCGCTGTATACTGATGACACAACTTTTACAGAATTCAACAACAAAGATGTTTAATTAATTGAATAAATCTGGCATCCAGCAAATGTAGTGGGAAACTCGAGGTCTTCAAAAGTTTAAAAATAAAAAGCAACAAAATAACAAATCCACTCAGTGAAAGGACCGTCCCTTCTGTAACCAAAAAAGGGGCCGTCCCTTTAATAAGCCTTAGAAGTTTTCCAATAAAATTTAAAACTGAACTCATTTCCAAGTGGTATCAAGTTTACTGAGATGCCATGGGAAACAGAACCGAGGTGAGGCAAAAGAACAGGGAAATTTATGCGCATCCTAGTTAGAAAAGGCTGGAATTTGAGCAAATGGTGACCAACAAATTTTGGCATTTACTTACCCAAAAAGCAAGCATTGGTATTCCGATCAAATGCGGAAAAATAAAAGGTCAGTCATAATGTTAGATCACAAGAAACTGTTACAAAAATTGTGACTTGGGTGTACGGCAGAGAGCAATTGGAAAGGCCAAAAGCCAAAAAGCTTTGGCATCAAGTTACTGACCATGATCGGAATAGTTGGGAAGAATAAAGCATACGGTGAGCTGAATGGCGGCCGCCTGTTAGGGAGTCCTATATGGAGTGGACCTTGAGAGTAAGAAAGTAGGTAAATACGGATTTGTGTATAAATGGAGACAGATTTTATTAGTAACTGCCTAGAATTCATGATATATTAAGGATTATGTCTAGTTATTATAGAGCACGATGCATCACTGAGGTATGGAATAGTTGAAATCTGTAAAGGTTGGTATAGTAGAATTTATCGTGTCTGATCGTCGATGGAGGTAGACCCAGCCTAAATCATGGTGCAAGTTTGAAATATTAGATTTTCTCGTGCCTGATGGTGACCCAGCGTTAATGTGCGCGAAAGCGTAGAATCCAACAAAATATTACCAGAGATTGCATAGCGTTCCAGGTGTAGAACAAAAGGAAGCAAATAGGAAAATGAAAAATACGGCTTCTCAGATGAATCAACCCACTCTCTCAAAACCTCTATCTCAGACGCGCAAGCAGAGAGAGTGAGAGAGAAAGAAAGAAAATGCCAAAAAAAATTAACTAAAAGATGGAAGTCTGAAACACAACGTTCTTGAGGAGAAATTCCAAGGTCTTTCTGGAATACTACTGTAGAAAAAATATACGGAGAGGAATTTTACCGCCGATTAGTGAAATAAGTCAGTTTCAGAAATCTCTGGTTCTCTTGAGGGAAAACCTCAGTAGTAAACACAATTACGGAAAACATAGCAACAACGAACAAACACACACACAAAATTTTAGCAGAATAACAAATTTTTGAAGGGGAAGAAAAAAAAGAATGGATGACAAATGTACATGACAAAATTGAGAGGGAGAAGTCAGAAAAACTTGGAGATTTCAGCACATAAGTTCACCATTATGCATAAATCAAGGGGGAAAATGAACGAATTAATGAAAAATTTGACAATTACCTGCGACGAGGAGATAGATTCGTTGAAGAAGAGTAGATCGATAAACGCTCGCAAAGCGACAACAATCTATAGAAATGCCGAAGACAAAGACGATAGAAAGCAGAAAGAGGAGAGAAAGCTATGGATCTTCCATGGAGTAGAAAGCAACAAAAGCTTAAACGGTGTTTGCCGGCCGTGAAAGTCGAAGTGGAAAATATAAAAAGCAAAAGCTGAATTTTTTTTTAAATTTTTTATTTTACATTTTGGACTTACTCTTTTTTTTTTTATTTACTTTTTTTATATTTTAAATTTAAGATGTCAAAATATTCTGACTTTACCATTTTATTCCTTTAATTTTTGAATCATTTAAATTTATCTTTTATCTTTTCAAAATAATTAATTGTCTATATCGATTTTCATATATAAAAATATAAAATATGAAATTTCAATTATGTCTATTTTTTTCATAGATCAAAGTATATGGTAATTAGATAACAATAAATATATTGAAATTTGGTCCCTTTTTTTTTTTTAAATAGCCAACCATTGTTGATTTTTTCATGTAGCTGCGAAAGATTATACTTGATTTATTTATGTAAATGAGTCAAATTAAGTTGATAGACAATGATTTAGCTAAACGGTAGCTAAATTAATTTGATCGGTTAATTAATTTTGCTACAATGATTAAATAATTTTTTAAATATTATTTTATTTCCATCAAAATTATGAAAATATAACACATAAAATTAATAATTTTAAAACATTTACATAATATTTTAATATATAAATTATAATATTAAATAATAAGTTACCAATTAATTATCAATGTATAAATTTTGTACAAACATAGACACGCTTATTCATCTATTTCAAAAGCCTTATAAATCATTATCATCTGAATTAATTATCATTATAAGATTATACATATATTGTCAAGCAATGTATTTATATAAATTATTATTGTGAATAAGTTATATAACTAGGTTATTTATAGGCTATTTGTAATTAGGTTTTTTAAATATACTGTGTATATATTTAGACGAAAGATTTAATAAATATTCCCCCAATTGGAAAAAAATTTTTAAGTAAAAATTATTTATTATTGTAATTTTATTCTATTATTATTTTTTACAAATTTAAGTATATTAACAGAAAATTTGATCTTAGTTATAGAATTTTTTTTTTTAATTTTACATATATAAAGAGTTCTTTATTTTTAACTATTAGATTCAAATATAAATATTTTTTTTTTATTATTTTAAAATTTAGGTGATTAAATTATCCCAAATTGAATGGTTTTAAAATTAATGGAGAGACTCCATCACTTTATTGCAGTACATAGCCCCTAGTGAAGGTGAAGGAAGACTTTATTATTTTTAATTGTCATTTTTATCCCATTTAAAAAATATGGTTGAAATTAAAATTAAATTAATAATATGTTGAGTGTTATATTTATACACATCATATGTCAAGAAAAATTCGAAGTCTGGAAGATTTAATATAAATGTTAAATATAAAGTATTTTAATGTGGTAATTAAAAAATAAATAGAATGTATAAACTAGTAAATAAAATTAAAAAATAATTTTAGAAAAAAAAAAGTTGAAACAAAAGGTTAATATTATATTCATTAAATAGAGAAAGAATAATCAAATCAACGGTTCGGATTGAGTCTGAATACCTTTTCTTGACTGTTGATTTGATGGGGAGCAGGGAAGGAAGCGCAGTAAATATTATGTCATTGTGACAGAGGTCTGAGGAACATTTGAATATATTTTAATATTTTATTCACATATTTATTATTAATTTTGAATTTTTTATTACCAAAATTAATTATATTTAAACCAATAAATTAATTGCGCGATTTAAAAAACACATAAACATTGAAAAAATGAATTATATGTAACATTTTACATTTTTTACGTCAAGTGAAAATTATGTCATATAAAATATTATAAATATATAATTTTAACAATAAAAGTTTAAAATTACTTCAAATGAAAATTTTGAAATAAGAAAAATGAAATATCTCAATTTTTTTTATAGTAATAATAGTTCCTCGTCCCTCGTTCCTCCTTCCACTGTGCTCTATTTTACTTTATTATTCCTTCCTTGTCCATTTATTTACTCACAAATAAATCAGTCCAAATATTAAGTACAATAAATAAAGAATATGTATAATATTAAATAAATGTTCTAGATAAAATGGATAAAGAAATTAGAATCGTAATATTTATATTAAAATGGGTATAATTTTTAACATTTTATTTATATAAAAAACATAAATCAAATAGTAGATGAAATATTACTGGTCCTCAAATTTTGAAAATATGGAGAGAGATTTTCAAAAAATAAAATTTAGATTATATTAGACATTGTTAAAAATATAATTTTCATCTATCTATATTAATAAATTTATATAATAATAAATAATTTGATAAAATATTATGTCTAATGAATATTC
>JAOVVI020006165.1:5535-15840 GCA_028571085.2 Nepenthes alata | reverse complement strand
AGTGGAGTAACTTTGATCATAGACTTTCAACAGTCGTAACCCATAGGCCACTTATAGTCGAATAAGCTGCATCAAAACACAACCTCAAATCTTCCTCAGAAGCATCACAACTTAAAACAGATTAACTTGATCCGTCGGGGATCAACCAAATCGAGTTTGTTGATAATCCATCCTTTCATTTCTTGAAAGCTCCGCTCACAATTACTATCCCAATAAACACCGATCGCTTCAAAGTCAAACGTCCCACGGACGCTACAATTCTTGAGGAATCCTCCCTAAATCACTTAACAAATTTAAGCAGACCCAAGAAATTGTGCATCTTCACGACAAATGATGGTCTTTTCAATCGGCTACCGCTTCAATCTTCTACATATCTACAAACATACCATCAAAGAAACAATATGCCCAAAATAACCCTACTTCCAACTAAACTCATATCTTCTCAATTGGGCAAACCACAAACTACCCTTTATAGCTATGACACAGTCCTCAAACGGACCTCATACCCCACATAAATTTTTTAAACAAATCAAAGCATCATTAACGAATCCATCACAAATAGACCCAAATACAATCGAAAGATCTAATTCATAAAATCCATAAAATATGCCAACAAAATTACTAACCCAAAAATACCACTGACGCTAACAGCAGACGCACCTTTACCTTGAAGTCTATCTCCAACACAATCTCTAAATTATCCTAATTAATAATATTTCGAATGCAGATCAATTTTAGAAAATATCGAGCTCTAACTATTGATTAAACAAATCACCTATCGATTTTCAATATTCACTTATCAAATGATTCATTTCCTAAATGAATTAAAATTTTTAATAATTCATAGATGATTTTATCGGTTCATCTTGCTCATCCCAAATGTAGTGAAGCACCTAACGGTAAAACATTCAGCCGATGCCTTTACAATTCTATGCAGGATCCTCAAAATTGATGCTACCCCCGACTCAACCTCAATTACCGATTAGGAGACAATCTAAGTTAATCCTCTAAGAAATAGCCTTGAGTTACTATACAACTAGAAAACCCTTTATGACCACATAACGACTCCCAGATGTGGCCATATATGCCAAATAAACTCGAAACATATTCTCTTCAACTATCTTGCAGGAAAAATGATATCAACTTTATCGCCTTTTCCTCATATTAAAAAAATCACAGCCCATATCACAAATCAGAATATTCTTACTAAAATTATCCATACTAATGTGGCGACTTGCCAACCAAATCACTCCTAATATCACATCAAAGTCTGACTCATCAAATAAAATTAGATCAACCAACCATTGATATTTACAAACTCAGACCGGACATCGGAGTCCATAATCTTAATAGATTAAAGGTTTACCCATCAGTGGTAAACATTCTCAAAACTCATTTTAGAAATTAGAAAAGTATAGAATATTTACGTACAAGCTCAAAGGCTATAGACTTATTTTCGTGCCTTCACCAACTAAATTTACCTTCCTTACTATCCCGAATGTCAAACGGCGAGTGACTTCTAAAAATTACCTCCACCAAATTTCATAAGAAGTGGAATACAGTACTGAAAAGCCCGTCACTAGGTTGCCTCACTCTCCAACTTCTGGACAGTAGATTAAACTTCATCCGAACTATCAAAAACCTCAAGCGCATCCTCTACTTTCTGAAGCGCCATAATTGGATCAAAAATCCCATAAATCTTCCAAACTGGCTTCCTTATAATAATTCAAAGGGTGCTCCATCTTACCCCTAATAGACCATTGTTCACATAGCAATCGAATTTCCATCTGGCTGCTAAATCGAATCACCCATTACATCACTTGCGTGACTCAACACAGCGTATTAATCGACTTCCCGAGTCGAATTTGAATATTTACAACTCAAACTTCTATTCTTCATCATAGGCTTCACTTATCGTGTCAAATATTCAATCAATTTTTGCCCAAGATTACCCAAAAATACCTCTTCTTACGACCTTTTCTCTGATACTACCTCTGTATAACCTAGGAACACAATATACACAGGTTAAAAATAAAATTTATAATAATATTTCCATCAACCATAAAAATCCAACTCGAGTGTGACAATCATACACATGCAGGATCTGATATAATAAAATTCACACAAGATCTCATCGAATGTGAATCCGAACAAACATAATACACAACCTACTATCCACAATCGTAATTGAGGTATTGAATATAACAACTCACCAACATAATACTATAAGTCTAATATTTCTCATACAATGATTAGGGCCATCATCCGGCCATAGATAATAACCATAAAATATTCTTGAGATTAAAAATATACTCAACATAATATCTTTACTCACCGATAGAGATATCTGAGCCAGATTATGTCCAAGCTCCAACAAGTGTATCCATATCACTTGTTTGAATGAATAAAATATAAAAATATGAGCCTAGAGCTCAGCAAGTGTCATGGTATAAAACAGTATTCATAAATTAGAAGCATGGATATCGTATAGTAATCACGTAAAACAAAACACAATGTCCGTGAAATACCTAAAAACCGAGACGATGTCTCGTACTAAAATCATCGTATGTATCAAACAGACCCTTTGGGGTATAATCGTAATAAATAATGATCCGATTAAATATCATAAATGATATTATATCATATGATCCGAAGTCACATAGACCGCAACCGTCACCATATCCGTGTGGGACACATACCATGTCCTGATCTAAATCTCATAATGTAGAAATTGAGAGAAGACCATCGGAACTAAAACATAAATCAAAACACGTTCCGAATTTATTACATATTTATAGGTACGAGACATTCCTATTTTCCATCTGTGGGCCAAACCACGTATCTCGAATCGCAGTCCACCCAAATACATGCAGAAATACAAAGTATGCATGAAATCGGAGAACCAAAAATAAATAATACGAACTTGAGGAAGGGTTACCCTTGCCCGATAACCACGGTTATATCGGCTGCGATTTAAGCTAGCAGCTCAAGGCTATTCATGTAATCTGTCTCCCATAGATTAGAAATTTGCTCACTATGTTTTACCACCCATGACTTTGGGTGCAACCTCAAATTTTAGTTATATATTAGGATATCCGAAAATATTAATTTTATGTCAGTTCCTTACGATGGCTCTCATTTAAATATAAAATGGGACAGGTTAGCTATAAATGTCTCAACCTTCCTTCCGATGGAAGTGGCCATATCATATGTGTCCCCGTTGGGACTAAGCCTCCCCGTTGGGAGCGATACCAATATCTCATGCCTCAGATCACAAAGAATGACCGACTGGGTCTCAAACCTCCATGGTCCAGTAGTGACCCCGCCCTTAGTAGCATGCATAATAAATGCAATGCCTGATTCATGGTTTCACAATATTTGGATACACAAATATAAATATATACTGTTCGGGTATCCGAAAACCCTCCAAATTATAAATACCACTGTAAAACTACCGCACGACTAATAAAACATACATACATGTACATAATTAATAAATTGGGGATATATAAAAATACATGCATGTTAGTAAAATCTCTAATAGCAGTCAAAACACATATAAAATTAAATCAGACTAAGAATAGGGTTGGAGGATACTTACCTCAACTTTATACTCTACAAATCTAAAGAAAAGATATCTCAAAGCATCCGATTGGACCTTTCTTTCTCCTACCTCACGCGTGCCTGCTGCTGCCCTTCCTCTCTCCTCTGCGCACAACCACCACACCGCAACCACTGCCGCAACCTCAGTCACCGACCACTACGGCCTCACCCGCGATCACCATCGTCACCACCGATGTCTCTCTCCTCTCCCTTCTCCTCCTTCTCCACCTGCGAAAAAGCTAAAATGATAATAAATATAAAAATAATCCAAACAAGACCCGAAATATTACAAAACTTTCACAAAATTAGGGTTCTAATTTTTTAAAGTCAAATCATGCATGAACCTCAAAATTATCGGACGAAAAGGTAGGGCGCGGGATTAGGGTTTCCACGAAACACAAAACTCACAAAACTACCAAATCGAACACGATATCAACATATATGCTTACTTAAGACATGGATATTTTAAAAATACATATTTGGATGGGTATTTAAACAAAAATATTTGAAAGAAATGGAACAAAAAGAATAACAAGAGAAAGAAAAGTATATAGGTGTACTTACGTCAATCCGATCTACAACTTTCTCAACTACCTCTAACCCAAAAATGGATTCAAAAGTATCAACCTCCTCTTCTCTCTCTTCTCCTCCACGTTCTCTCTCCTCTCTGTGGACTGATGAAAAATGGCAAAAAGAAACTGATCGTGTGTTTAAATAAGCAGACTAGCGCTCGAGCGCAAGTTGGGCGTGCATCAAGTGCGGCAGCATTGGAACAAGCACTCGGGTGCTCGAGCGCACCGCCAGCGTGCATCAGGCTGACACACTCTAGATTTTGCGCCTCCTCTAGGCTCGAGCGAACAATGGATGCCACACTACTGGAATGTGCACCCCAGCACCGCCTTGGGTGCCTAATAAGCATCCCCCATCTGCTTTTTATTATGCTTCCGAAACTTACTTCCCCGCATACATATTACCTAGTTTTGGTTATATTAATTTAATAACTCATAATTATTATATTAAAAAACCGTTACCTTACAAGTCTCCCCCACTTATAAAAATTTTCTCCTAGAAATTTAACGAATATTAAAAATTAAATAAACACACATATCTTGAATAAATGGGGATATTTATCCCAGATCACTTCTTTCTTTTTCACGTTGCTTCCTCGTGAGAATGATTCCTCCAGAATATTTTCACAAGAGGAATGGTTTTCGAGCGCAAAATCTAGTCCATCCGATCAAAAATCTGTATTGGTTCCTCCAAATATGATAAATCTTCATTGATAGCTAAGGGACCATACTCAATAACGTGTGTCAGATTGTGGGCATACTTCGGCAACATCGACACAAGGAAAACATTGTGCACCTCTGCCAAATTCGATGGTAGTGCTAATCGATAGGCCACCTCTTTGACTCTCTCTAAAATCTCGAAGGGTCTAATGAATCGCAGCATCAATTTCCCTTTAACTCCAAATGAGGATGTCCCCTTCGATGGCAACACTATATGGTAGACAAAATCACCAATCTCAAATCTGAGCTCTAATCTCCGACGGTCGGCATAACTCTTCTGTCGGCTTTGGACCATCTCGAACTTCTTATAGATCACCGAATTTTTACCCAATGTTTTCCTAATAACATCAGGTCCCAAAAGTCATCTATCTTCTGTCTCCTCCCAATGGATAAGATATCAACACTTTCTACTATACAATATTTCGAATGGAGTCATGCCAATACTTGCCTGAAAATAATTATTATAAGCAAACTCCGCTAACGCCATGTGATCATCTCAATTTCCTTTCAACTCCATCACTGATACTCTAAGCATATCCTTTAAAATCTGAATGATTCATTTTGATTGGCCATCTATCTGAGGATGATGCACTGTGCTGAACTTCAGATTCGTCCCTAATTCTCAATGTAAACTCCCAAAATTTAGAGACGAAACATGGATCGCGATCAGACACAATAGACGCTGGCACTCTATGAAGTCTGACAATTTAATGTACAGCTGCACCAAGCGATTACGAGAATACATCATCCGAATGGTTATGAAATGAGTTGATTTCGTTTGCCGATCGACAATGACCCAAACCGTATCATGGTTCCTTCAGGTCCTAAATAAGCCTATAATATAGTAATATCCTCCCACTTCCAACTCGGGATAGGCAATGACTCCAATAAACCCAAAGATTTTCTCCTTTCAGCCTTCAACTGTTGGCAGATAAAGTATCTAGCAACAAAATCCATAATCTCTCTCCGCATATTCCTCCACCAGGCCATCTTCTTTAAGTCCAAGTACATCTTATTAATTCCTGGGCGGATTGTACACCTTGTTCGATGGGACTCCTTCATGATCTTTTCCTTCTACTTCTTATTATCAGGCACACATAAATGATCCCAAAATCTCAAAACTCCATCGGCACAAACGTTAAAATCAATTCGAGAGTTTCGTTTAAGATCTCCAATAATATCCATAAAAAATGGATAATTCGCTTACTTTTCCTTAATCCATTGCAGAATTTCTCGCTGCACCTACAGGAATGACAACTTCATCCTATTACCTTTAACATACCGTTGGATATTGCAATGCTTCAAATAGTCCAGTATCTCCATCTCCTTGATCTGCAACCTTACTGCAAAATTGGTCTTGCGACTTAAAGTATCAGCGACCACATTAGCTTTTCCAGACTGGTAATCAATTTCACAATCATAATCCTTTAGGAACTCAATCCATTTCTTTTGCCTCATATTCAACTTTTCTTATAAAAATAAATACTTGAGGCTTTTATGATCAGAATTTACCAAAACTTACAGTATGGATAATGTTTTCAAATCTTCAACGTGAACACTGCAACGGCTAGCTCTAAATCATAGGTTGTGTAATTCTTTTCATGAATCCTCAACTACTAAAACTCATAAGCAACAACCTTCCCGTTCTGCATCAACACACAACCAAGTCTAATCTTGAAGGTTTGACAATACACCTCAAAAACATCCGAATTGTCGGGGATAGTCAGAGTCACCGCAGAGGTTAACCAATCCTTTAATTCTGAAAACTACGATCACACTCTTCCGTCCACTCAAATCTAACTTCTTTCTTCATCAATTGAGTAAGTGGCAAAGTAATATAGGATAAATTCTCCACAAATCTACGATAGTGCCCAACCATACCCAAGAAACTCCGAGCATTCGTTATCGTTGTCAGTCGACTCCAATTGGTCACAACTTTAATCTTCTTAGGGTCTACCAAAGCACCTCCATTGGAAATAACGTGGCCCAAAAATATAATTTTCTTAAGCCAAAACTCACACTTTTTCAGTTTTACAAACACCTTATACTCCCTAAGAGTCTAGAGCACAGTCCTCAAATACATCTCGTGCTCTACACAACTCCTTGAACAAATCAGGATGTCATTAATAAAAACCATTACAAATTTATCAAGATAGGGTTGAAAGACCCAATTCATCAAATCCATAAATACGGAGGGAGCATTAGTCAATTCAAACGGCATAATAAGAAATTCATAGTGACCATACCTCGTCCAAAATGTCATTTTTGCCACATCCTCTTGCTTAATTCTCAACGGATGGTACTCTGACTAAAAATCAATCTTTGAGAACATATAGGTTCCTTACAACTGATCAAAGAGATCCTCAATATGGGGCAAAGATTCTTGGTCGTGAATTTATTCAATTTATGACAATCCACACACAGCCGTAAAGTCCCATCTTTCTCCTTCACGAGGAGGACTAGTGCACCCCACAGTGATACACTGGGTCTAATGAAACCCATATTCAACAGGTTCTACAATTGCTATTTTAATTCCTTTAACTTAGTAGGAGCCATGTGATAGGTATCTTTGAAATAGATGCCGACCCTGGCACGAAATCAATCTCAAACTCTATCTCCCATTGTGGTGATAGAGCAAGCAATTTAATACATCTTTAAACTCGAACACCACCAAAATCTCCTTTGCTGACATCTCATGGCTCTTCACTACACTGGCATATGCGAAATAGGCTTCATATTCGCTTTTTAACAAATATCGAGCATGCAAAGCTAAAATAAAATAAGACTCTTTCACCCGTCGAATTCCTTGAATATGAAAGGGCTCACATCTCAAAATTACAAAATCTACTTTTTATGAAAACAATCAATATTTACATGATACCTCGACAATCAGTCCATACCCAAAATCATATTAAAATCATATATCTCCAACAAAATCAAATCAGCAGTTAGGGATAACCCATTCACCTCAACAACACACCGCGGGTGCGCAATCTTCGAAATAACAAAGGATCCCATAGGCATTAAAACAATCAAAGAATAATCAAGAATTACATGAGACGATACATGACAATATGCAAACTAATGAGAAACAAAAGAATGGGTTGATCTAGAAACAAAGAGTACAATATCAGAGGTACAACAAATAGAAAGAATACCTTCCACCACGCTATCAAATGCCTTCGCCTCATTAGCAGACACCACAAAGGCCTTGCCCGGTACAGTGAGCTTAGATACAATGGCCTTCTTCAGATGGAGACAATCCTTGTTCTTGTGTCTTGATTGAACATAATTCAAACATGCTCCCATCAACTTGTAACAAGGTCTATCTCCATACAGATTCATGCAGTGTTAACAAGGATTTGCTAGAACTTGCTTGGTCGGTGCGGGCTGACTAACCTTCTCTGGATTAGATTGCCTCATTCTCTTTGGCAGTCCCCTTGAACCCAAACTAGAGCTGGCACCAACACCACTCCTACCCGACATCCATTTCTTAAAGAACTCTTCTTTCTCAAGCTCTTTTTCATAGATTAGGGTGTGGTCTAATATTTCATTGTAAGTTAGAAATTTCAAAGTCAACAACTGCTTCTGAATGCCATCTCTCAAACCTTGAAGAAAATTCCTCGCTTTTCTTTCATCATCCTCCACCATGTATGGAGCAAACTGGGATAACTCTGTGAACTTTGCATCATATTTTGCCATTGTCAAATTGCCCTGTCTCAGTTGAATAAATTCCTCTTATTTCTGCTCGCGGAGATTGGAAAGAAAATATTTTTTCATGAACGTCGCTTCAAATTTGGCCCAAGTAATTTCGTTCTCAGGCACTCCCATGGATCTTTTCTTCATTTCCCACCAGTGATGCGACTCGCCCTCAAGATGGTATGTCGTAAATAATACTTTTTCCTCTTTGGGACACTGGATGACCTCGAACACCTTCTTTATTCGTTGAAACCACATATCTGTTTTGACTGGGTCTGGCTTACCCATAAATTTTGGGATTCATTCTTGAACAAATCGATCATAAGAAGATGCTCCAGAATTGGCAGGAGTTTGCACCGGAGCCAGAACTGGAATTAGAGTAAGGTTTCGCTTCCCCATATTCTCTATAATGTTTGCCTCCATCCTAACAAATTTAGATACTCCGCCTCTTGATCTCGCGGTTGGCCACCACCACGCGTATTCCTTCGTTTAGGTGGCATTGTCAGCTACTAATATCCTTCTAAAATAAAAATAATACAGGTTAGATCACACTTTAGACACTAACTAGAATACTACAATATATGTGATCAAACATAACTACTAATCCTAACTTAGCTCTAACCTAAGTTATTTAAATTAGGATAATTAAAACTATTAAGTCTAACTTAATCATCCTATTCCTTCCTCTACTTATTCAATCTATCTTATCTTATCCTAGGTTTTTGAATAAAATTAAGATCAAGCCGAAGGTATCTCTTTCTCTAATACCAACTGTGTCGGACCACTTTAAAAACCTGATTCGAAACCCGGTAAGAAGTTGTCTGTAAAATATCCGTAAAAAACTAAACACAATCCACAAGGATCCACTTGTATGAATATATATATATATATATATGTCATATAAAATCCACCTTAAATAATACACATCCAAGCATACACAGGACCCAAAAGTGCAACAATATATTTGTGGCTCCAACATTGTATCTCTGGATACAACGTCAAAATAGACAGATGGTATTAGGTACATGAATACGAATTATAATAACCGACAGAAGTATATATAATCATCCATATACAACGGAAACTAATCTCATCAAAATATCATCATGAAAATCAAAATACATTCATATATCCTACATGGATATACATAAGTCCTTCATACAATGTACAAATCTACAAAATTCAAGTCTACAAAATTATCTTCCACATTCTCAGCCAAGCAAACTGGAATCTCTACTCCACCTCATTGGGTATTAGCTGGTACTCATCTAAAGGTAAGAAAATAGCAAGAAAGTGAGTTGAATATTCATTAAAGCACAATTTAATCGAAGATAGTAAGCAATATACTCAAAATAATTCAATGGAAGGGAATAGGAGTATAATATAGATTCATAAATATGAAATATGATCAAATATATTTTTGGAAGACATTTAACTTTTCACATTTTATATATAATTTCTTTAGGTTTTAAAATATATAGAAATTTTTTATCTTTACAGATCATAACAAATAGGCCTTACCAGTTAACGGAGTAACCAAACAAAGAATGGAATGTGTATGCTTTAACACATTCTAAGGTACTACCCACGTAATTTAACATCCCTTGGTAAGTGGTATACCTTTAACCTGATATATGAGACTAAAAGCTTATGCCACCATAACATCCCCCTGTGGCCTAAGGGATATTCCTCGATCCACCACTGTAATATCCTA
>JAOVVI020006164.1:0-15840 GCA_028571085.2 Nepenthes alata | reverse complement strand
TTTCTAGGCTGTCATCCCCCTCAATTTGATGATGGGTGATCAAGAAGCATCAATTTGCTAATAATAAACTAATGGTGTTAACGTGTCGGGGCCTTTGTAAAAATGCTAGAAGTCTCAAAGATCCAAGAAATGTGAAGAAGCAAAATAATGTGAGAATCTAGGGCGCCTATCTTTAATATGCTTCATACTCTCATGGTACATGGAATTTGTAGTAATTTGAATGACAATGGTATTATCAGCATGAAGGATAGCATAAAAATGAGAGAAGCCAAGCTCAGCAAGTGGACGACAAGGCCAAATAATATCAGAGCAGGCTGCAGTTATCGCTTAATATTCAAATTCAATAAAAAATATAGAAACTCAATCCAGCTTCTTTCTCTTCCAAGAGATCAAAGAATCGCCAAGAAACATACATCAACCTATGACAAATTGGTGGGTGTCAAGGCATCCAACCTAATTAGCATTACTACAAGCAGTAGGATGAATAGTAGAGCAGGCAGAGAAACTACAAGATATTTAATTTTCTTGTTTAGTCGATATTAATTAGAATTACAATTGATTATAATTAGGCCATAATTAAGGGATTTGATGGGCGGTAATTAGATTGAAGTTAGGAAATGTTTATCCTTATTAAATAGGAGAGAGATCTTGAGGAAATTCACTCAGATAAAACACCACTGCTATATTGACATGGTATCATAATCCTAAAGTAACAATTGGTATCTCAATTACCTTGTATTTCCCCAATTGTATTTATTGTGGTTTTGAATTCAAATTTTGGCTCTCCATGACTCAAATTAGTGGTTCTTGGCATCGGTTCTTGATTTGGCATGAGCAGCAAGATTCTTGGTCTTTCAATTTTCCTTTACTCATTCCTAGAATTTGTAGGAGCTAGAGGTGTTAAACAAGTTATGCCTGACATGGCCCATAATGAACAATGGTGAGTCGTGCTAGGCTAGGGGGTTGGCCTATGGCATGACATGGATTATGCTGGCACGGCCTTATGTATATATATAATCTCATGGCCATTGCCGCAATTTTCATTAAAATAAAATTACATTTTTGCCCCTCCACTTATTTTCTATAAATACTCGCCCTATCGTCCATTTCTTCACTCATCTCTCCAGAGTCTCTAATCTCTCTACAAGTGATATAATTTAAATTGGTTGTTGTTGATTTTCATCTGTAATTTTATATATTAGTAACTAATTTTTTAGAATTTATTTATTATATTAATAGCTCATAATTTTTTACTTTTTGGTAGTGCAGGAATCTTGAGATAATTATTTTGAATCTCCTGTACTTGTTATAACATATACTGATATTGATTCTTAAATATTAGAACCATAACCTAACCCCAATATCGTTACTCCCTCTAATTATGATCACTCCTTAGAAAACGTTCAAGTAATGTTTGGCAACTTTTTGAAATAAAATTTTTCAACGATTCGAAAATGGTCATTTATTAAAAAAAATAAAAAAGATAATACGTGTGAAAATTCTAAATGTAGCCAACACTGAAAGTGTCATATGAAAGAATATAAAATATAACAATTATAATTAACTCAAATAGAACTAACATTTACTGGAAGTGCAGAGTTAAAACTTTTTCAGTATGATCAAAGGCTAAACCGAGAGAGACTAGTAGAATATATTGTTCACTGAAAAACCGTTTTCATATGGCGGAAGATTATAAATTCGAAAGGAATGTGTAGAAATGTTTACAGCCCAAGTATGAAAAAAATATCCCGACATTTTATTAAAGGTGAAACTACTCGTCATTTTTACAATTTAAATAAGATTTAATTTTTGAATGAATAAAAGCTGAATTGAGAATTTCTTTAACTAATGATGTTTGGTCATCATGCAATGATCTACTATCCATTTGTGTTACCATAAATCAGTTTTTTGAAAATTGAAAATTACAAACAAAAAAGAATTATTGGTTTAAAGTTTTTGAGATCTCACACACATCTTTACCAATTTTTAAAGTAATTAATACTATAAATAAATAGAGAATAATGAATAAGATTTTTTCTATTACTTCTGACAATTTTTTAATTAATAATTCTGCTTTAACTTTATTCAAATCAATTTTTTTAATTATGAATGCCTAATTATTTTGTACAAAATGTGTATATAATATTATTAATCTTTGTGTTAAAGATGCTTTACAGTTCATTTTTTTATATGCGAAGAAACTAAAGAATATTATTCAATTCATTCATAGAATCTTCTTTTCAAAAGTAACAATTTAAGACATTATGCAGGTAGAAGAACCTCAGTTATAAGAAGATGAAGATTAACTAAGCAATACAGTGAAACTCCACTTACCAAATGCAAGACAAGGCATATCCTTTTCCCTTTGTTTTAAAAATATTCTATGGCAAAGATATCTCATCAACTGAGTCTCTTATGGATACTGACTAGAAGATCATCAAATGATTAAGAATTTTTAGAATTTTATTATTTTACTATTAAAAAACTTATAAGTATCTATTACATAATATCAAATTCGTTGTTGAGCCAATTGTTAGCATTAATTGATAACTTTGTACTTTACCGACAAAATTATGATTTTCATCATATAATACCGACAATAGTTGTCAATATAAACTTCAGAAAAACAAATTTAAATAAATATTCAAATGTATTAAAAATAATATATTGACTGATATTATATTTAAATTTATTTTATAGAAAAAATATTTAGAATATTGGAGAAATTCGTCAATGTTACCCAATCTTGCAACCATTGAAGTCTCCATGTAAACTTATATGGGATGTCCATCTGTCCTAAAGAATTCGACATCAACATAGAAATGACCAACAATGTAGAAGAAATGAAGGCACAGGTGTATCATAACTAACATATAATGTACAATTTGTATGCACCTAAGACAACATCAGAATCGCCTACTCCATATGTAAAAGAAAGAAGCAACAGCATAGGTGGTCCCAATAAACAATATTTGCATTCCATAATACGGAATCGACATTAATATGAGTCAAAGGGTGAAAAAATCAACACCCGTTAAACTACTCCACTGCTTACAGTCTAACAACTTTTCAAATTCCAAAAATAAAAGATTAGCGTTTTAGATTTTGAACTAGTAGAAGACTAACAAGCACACATTCCCTATGCTTGCCTCAATGGTGCAGGATGTTTTAGCCCTACTTGCACATACAGTATCTTCTGATTCTACCTTCATCGTCAGTTGTCAAGTAGTAAATGAAAAAAAGAAGCAAGATGACCTCAACAATAATAGAAATGTACATCCTATTCAAGAATTGGTTAGACATAAAAAAATTACATCAAAAACCTAATAATTTTGAACAGTAATAAATTAGAATCATCCAGAACTGGAAACAGTGCAAGCAGTAATAAAACTGAAGCTTGAAAAAACAAGTGAGTTGTTAATCGCAATCACTTATTTTTGTAAAATATATGATTGAATATTTGATCAATAAAATAAACTAAAATGTTAGATTTAATATTATCTCTTACATACCATAAATCAATAAATAAGGAGGCATTTATTGATAGTCCTATGTATATATTTTTTTTCTTTTTTTTGTTTCAAAAGCTGGTCATAGCATGGCACGTCACAACCTAGCAAGGCCAACATAATTGGGTCATGTGCTGTTCTGGGCTTGGGGTTTGAACCCCCATGTCATGCCTAGCACGGCATAACTCACACACATGCCATAACGACCCGACACGATACTTCATGGGTGGCCTAATATGGCCCACTTAACACCACTAGTATGAACACAAGCTACTTACCTTCATTTGTGAAAGCAGATCTCAGCATCGAATTGGTAGACTAACTCATTTGCTAGTTCTTTGAATTCTTTTTAACGGGTTTTAAATTGCAGGGTTTGAGTTTCATAATCAATTTATTGGCCTTCATCTTCAAGTTTTTCTTTATTCTATAATGTTCTCTCTTTATCTGCATGTGTGCTTCTCTCTTGAAAAGAAGACCAAGAATCTCTTTGGAGTATTTCTTGTGGTGGTGGTACTGTGCATGTTTCCTTCAATAGATTTGAAATCCTAAGTATTGTTTCTAACACTATCGACATGGGTACTTTTTTTAGCTTCTAGGTGATTGTAAAGTAAAAGTATCTCTCTCCACATGAGTAGTTTATTTAGTTGGGTTGCTGGACTATTTTTACAGGTTGGATTTTCTCTAGCTAATTTACTCTTAGTTTTTTATAATGTCAAGAAAAATTCTATCATTCATTTTAATGAAAAGACTTACTCCACCAAAAAGTTCCAAATTAAAATGTTTATAAAGTAAACAAATCTTTGAAATGATGTAAATAGATCATCTAAAGCTCTCGCAGAGTAAGAGGAGATTGATTAGTGCAAGACTACAAATACTGGCATTGTGTCTTGGCTGTTGGGATCAATTGAATGACATATGGTGTATCATCTTCAATCCTTTTCTACCACTAAGGAGACATGGCATTATAATAAGTGAATTTATAATCAAAATAACAATGCCATTAAGGTCCAACAAAAACTAGAAATTGCTAAATATAAAAAAGGTAATGCCTTTATTGAACAATTTTTTGTTAGATTTCTTAATTCATTCATGGAGCGAATATGCTGGTATAGTACATTCAAAAGTTCTAAAGTGCACTTATGATTTTACAAGAAGTTCATACCGAGAGCCTTCAAAATCAATTTATGATGAAACTAAGGCCGAAATTTGAGATTGCACGTGTTGGCTTACTAAATCGCAATCTTATCCCATTCTTTGATGTTTGCTTGGGCAAATTCATAGAGAAGAATAGCATCTCACCACACAACTCAGTATATCACAAGAGACAATAACCTCCGAGATCTTTAATGTGACTTATGATGCTTAGGGAAAGGAAAAATTCAAGTCACAAATTTAGTGCTATAGTTGTAAGGATGGCAGCTAGACATTTTACAGTTATTATAAAAAGGAAGGACATACTACTAAGGATTGCCATGTACGACAATTAAATCAACAAGCTCATAGTTTCCACATTGTTATCCAATCTAATTCAATTGTTGTTTAGGTAGTCTCTACCAATAACCATCTGTAAGCACTGATTCTCCTACACTCAAAGTTAAGATGGTTCAACGGATGATTGTGTCTACATTTTATAACTTAGGTTTGCATGGTAAGCAAAACTTGTTCCCTTTTCCTTGGTTAGTTGACTTTACTGCATAAAATTATTTGATTGGTAGTACTAAGTCCTTATAAAAGTATGACGATAATCAACAAATTTAGGTTGCAAATGGAAATTCTCTTCTTATCATTGCAATTGAAAATCTGGTAATGTATCTGTATCCCCAAAATTATGAACCAGATTGTTTTCTATTGGATAATTAGTTGATAACAAATGAAAATTTTAATTTGATCAAAAAAGCCATCATGTGCAAGATCAAGTGTTGTGGAAAGTGATCGCAAATGGACCTAAGATGGGACGTCTGTTTCCTCTACGGTTCTCTTCCTCAAATGTTGCTGCTCTAGCCTACACTATTGTAAATAATGACAAAAATGTCAGACATAAGAAATTAGGATATTAGACTTCTATTACCTTAACTTATCATATGAAATATGATTATTTGGCAACATAGATTCATTTTTATCTCTTAATATGTCATTTGATTATACACTTGCAAATTTGTTAAATGTAAAGTGTTTCCCTTCCTCGAGTTTGAAAGTCTTGCTTCCGTAAGATTTGAAATAATTCATACTCATATATAGAGGCACAAGTTTGGTCACACTGCATGCCCAGTAGAAACAAGTATTTTGTTATGATGACTACATTCTTTGCTCAAATGCAAAGATGTTCTTGTTTTTCGAGCTTTTATTGCTTTTATTGAAACACCATCCTCTACATGTAAATCTAAAATCACAAGATATTATTGCTCTTATGTTCCACAACAAATTGGGGTAGCAAAGTGAAAAAAAAAAAAAATGATCTAGATATTGTTCATATCTTGTTAATCAAATGTTCTACAGCAACTATATTTGGGCAGAAGCCTTGACTACTGTTATTTATTTAGTTAATTGTCTGCCCTCAAAAATCTTACATTATGACTCCATATTTGCATCCATTTGGAGTTACCTATAAATATTGTTCTCTTCATGCATTTGGTTGTGTATGCTTTATCCACTTGCCCTCAATTAAATGTCACAAGCTTGCTACTCAAGCTACTTGGTGTGCTTTCCTGGGTTATAATAATGTTCATAAAGGGTGTTTGTGTTACAATGCAAATACAAATAAATTCCATATATCTCGTCACATTGTCTTCTTTGAAATCATGCATATCTTCCAATCTCATGTCATTCATGACTCTTCAATCAGTCTTCCTGATCTTGATAACATCCCTTGTCCAATTAAACGGTTTAAGCCCGACATAGTTATCAGAGACATTGCTCACTACCACTTCTTAACAGTTTTTCAGGCTACCCTAGGTACTACTTCTATTCCCACATCTGACTCTCAAGTTTCTACTCAAGCATACGGGTAGCAAGCTACATAAGAATAGCTTTAGGCTATTCATACGTAGGGTATGGTTGCTTGTCCTAATAAAGTGAGGCTTATCAGATACAAATGGATATATACCATTGAGCTACGGTTCTGATGGCACAATAGAAAGTTATAAGGCACATCTAGTGGCTCTTAGAAACCTATTAGAATATGGTTTTCACTACACGGAGACCTTTACACTCATATAGCCAAAATAAAGACTGTACAAACCATTATTGCTATTGTTGCCTCACAAGTATGGTAACTTTGACAAATGGATGTGAGGAATGTATTTCTATATAGATATCTCAAGGAAAAAATATACATGACTCCTCCAAGCCTGCTTATTGCTTCACTTTTGAGGTACATCGATTAAATCAATCTTTATACGGAATAAAAGAGGTACCACATCCATGTTTTAAAAAATTTCCTACCACTCTTTTTAATTTTAGACTTATTCAAGCCATTTTAGTTCTTTTTTTCGTTCTTTTTTTTTTTTTCAAAAAGACAACTACTAAGACTATATCCCTTGTATATGTTGATCATATTTTCATCATTGGGACTAACCATCAGTTGATTGAGCAGCTACAATAGTATCTCAAGACATCCTCTCATATGAACTATCTTGGTTAGCCATAATATTTACTTTATCTTTACAAGTATACTTCACCTATGGGCATACTTTTACATTAAAACAAGATACACAAAAAGTTTACTGCTATGGCAAGTTTTTAAGTAGGAAACTCAATTCTTACACTTATAGCAGTAAGTTTAAAGCCCAAAAAAGGCAAATTATAATCTAATCAATCTATGTATAGGCAACTAGTCAACAATTTACATTATCTAACGATTACCAAGCTAGATATCTTTTTTACTATCTAACAGGTTAATTCACAAGCACCTCAACATTCACATCGACCGACAGTTCAATGTATTGCTCACTATCTAAAGGATCCTTCTGATCAATAGTTATTTTTCCCATAAGGTCAACTCTACAATTGATATGCTTTAGTGACGCTAATTAGACTTGGTGTTGAGATTTTTTTTATTTAATCACTGGCTAATGTATATTTTTTAGTAATACTATTATTGCTTGAAAGAGTACGAAGGAAGACCATGCTTTGAAATCTTATCGAATCTGAGGATCATGCCATTTCCTCTACTTCCTTAGATTGTATTGCTACGGAATCTATTGGGAAAACTTGGCATTCCTTAACTTCAACCTACTTTAATTTATACTGACAATACTAGTACTATTTAGATTGTCTCCAATCCAATCTTTCGTGAGCATATAAAACATATCGAAGTCAACTCACTCCATTCATGAAGAATTTGATTAACATGTTATTACTCTACTAAGCATTTCCACCAACTTTCAAATAGTTGATGTTTACCAAAGCCCTACCACGATGACATCATTTAATGATTGACAATTTGATGTTTCATGATCAACCAAGATCAATTTGAGGGGATGTGAACATTATAAAGTATTCACCATTGTATCTAATCTTACACAATATTTAGTTTCCTTACATAGGCAATATTTATAATTTGTAATTAAGGATGACTGTAATTAGCACTTTAATCATGAGAATTTGATAGGTTGTAATTAGATTGTAATAAGGTAGTGTTTCTACTAATTTAATAGGAGAGAAATTTCAATTAAATTTACATAGACAACCACTATTGTTTTAACACGAATATATCAGATAATTTGACAAAAAAACAACTAAATATCGATGGCGCAATGTGTGAATAAGTTGGCAACCCTGTTGGATAGCAAAAGAAATGTCAGATTAAGTATTAATCAAATAGTTCACGTTGCCAACTACTTGACATTATATAGTAGGAACAAAAGGGATTTCACCCTCCTCACTACAATATTTCACATTTACTTCCACGGAAGTATCTACTGAAGACACATCTTAAAGATTGGCCAAAATTAACAAATCCCTATATATACTTATGTTGATTCAAGAAGATTCTGAAGGGGTAGTGTGAACTTCCAACCCTAAGAAGTATGTAAGAGGACCAAGATCACTCATTTGAAACAGCACCTAATGATGTTCTTACAAACATATAATCAAGGAAAAAATTGTTCCAATAATAATCATATCATCAACGCAAAGATGAGAATTATACTAGTAGATACCTCCAAAGAAAAACCAAATCAAGGTAGATCATGAATAGCCAAACCATGCTCAGGCAACTTGTTTCAACCCATATAGAGATTGCTTCAATGAACATACATCTGAGAGGAGGATGTCAAGCTAAGTGGAAAGGCCACATAAATTTCATCTTTGAGGTTGCCATGGAGAAAAGCGTTTTTAATGTCCATTTGGAGAAGTGGACATCATACACCAACAATCGTGCCTTATAGTGATCTAGAATACCATTAGTGTGTAGCTTTATAAAATGACTCATTTTGCAACCAATGGGCTTAACATGATGTGGGATTTTCCTGAAGCACCCGATGTTCTTTCATCGCTTCATGTCAATATTCATGTTTGATAGTCTCAAAATACTGTGAAGGAAGGGGAATAGATGTCAGAGTAGCATGCGGTGACGCCACAAAAAAACTATACCAATCAAGAGGATGAGAGAGCCTAGCAGGTTGTTGTGAGAATGCACAACTTCTAAGGGTGGAACATGTGAAATAAGCGTAAATGGAAGAACAGACACAGAAAGAGCCAAAGTTAGATGTCATCATTCATACGCAAGATCAAGTTTGAATCAAACTAGACTACAATTCAAATCATCAAAGTAAGTAAGAACATGTATCTTAGCCAATGACTCAACATAAGTAGAAAAGAAGCACTCATTTTAAAAGGAAGTCGTATCAAGATGGGAAATACGAAACTTTAGTGCAGGTATCATCGCAAGTATAACCTTTATGTGAAGTGTTGTTCCCCATCAAAGAGCAATTAACTGATTAAGTGGAATGTTTGTGGCATTTATGGTGCAGCACATGAACAAAATACACACAACCAAGGGTATGAAAATCAAAATAGCTAAAATGTCGATGATAAAGATAATAATAGGGAATTTAAAAATTCAGGGCACGTGAGGATAGTCTATTAATTAAATAAATTGTCATAGGCAAGGATTCGACCCAAAATTTCGATAAAACATAAGATTTTATAATAATATTTGAACAACATCTAGCAGGTGACGGTTTTTCCATTCAACAACCCCATCTTATAGAGGCGTATAAGGACAAGAATGATGGGAAATAATTACTTTTTGTCGGAGGAAAACATTGAATTTATGAGATATATATTTGGCACCTAAATCAAATCACAGTACATTGATGCTTAAGGAAAATTGAGTTTCAAAATAGGCTATAAATTTTTGAAAGACAAAAAACAACTCAGATTTAAGATGAAAAAAATAAATTCATGTATACTTACGGTAATCATAAATAAACATCATAGAGAATTCATAATTTATATGAGATATAATAGGAATAAAACCCTAAACATACCATGGATCAAATCAAAAAAGTTTTCAGCCCAACTACCATTAGATAAAAAGGAGAGGGACTTACTTTAACCCAATTTACATATGGAACAATCAAAAGAAATTAAGAAAAGTGATATTTGCTGCCCAATAAACCAAATTCTATGAAATGAGATAAAACAATAGGGTTAGGATGACTAAAACGTTTGTGCCATGCTTCACCCATATTATTTGTAGCAATAGGGCAAGAAAAACTTATAGAATGAGGTACGAAAAAAAGTAGAGAAAACAGGCATTTAACTTTGAGGCCCTCCACTAGTATTTTCCCTAATACCTGATCTTACACATAACAGCCATCTTGAATAAATTGGACATCATAGTTGTTATTAACTATCTGTCCTACTGAAATAAGATTAATAGAAAGCTTATTGGATACATAAACACTTGTAAACGAAGAAATAATATCTCTAATGGATTGAATAGGTAATTAATTGTCATTAGCGATCTGAATCAAGGATGAGCAATGATATGTCCTAATACTACTAAGAGTGCTAGAGGAACTAGTCATATGATTAGACGCACCCAAATCAACAAGCCAAGACAAAGATAATAGCATACCTTTACCTTGAAATCCCAAGGCTAAAAATGCTGAAATAATTATCTATTGGACCAATTCTAGAATAAGGCCAGGTATAGAGGGATGAGCATAACAAATAAAGTGATGGTCACCCATCACTTTCCAAGTCTCACATTCCAGCAAAGTAACTATCGGGTGGAAAATACCAATTGATAGCTGAACTCCTAGTGATAGAATTTAGAACAAATGGACAAGATTCAGAGAAGATTTCGAACATGGAAGACGGATGGCAGGTTTACAGTCAGAGTAGATGAAATTGCACCATTCCTTCATCAATAATAAGGAACAATCTGCTAACTGGACTTTATCTCCACTGAAAGTAAGAAGGATGAGGAAAAGTGCTAGTTATATAATCTGAAGCACATAGTCAATAAGGGGATAATAAGTCAATTAGAGAGAGCAAGAGAATAAATGAATATCTAGAGTTGGAAAACGGATATATCATAATGAAGCAGCCAAGAAAAAAGATTGACACAACCTTGTTGCTCCGTGCAGATCCAACTTCCACTGCAAGATTGAGACCCAGATTCTTTTGACATGGATTTCACAGATACATTCATTTGATCCGAACAAATTTGCATATTCCCACAGAGCCCCTTTTTTATTTGCACCTGTACCTCCAATATGATGACCATGAAACTTCAAATATCTCTTTCTAGTATGTTGGGAATCCCACAGTGACCATGCATGAAGTGATCTTTGTCTCCTCTACCCTGACCATTGCAGCAAAAGGCTTCCATTTCTCCAATAGGTATTAAAGTGTTGTACCATCACCTTCCACCAACTTTCCCCATGTCGGACAAACTCATACGTCTGTCTAAATGATGGAAAAGGGTATGACACCAGACATCACGATAATCTTACCATGCATCAGGTTAAGAACTGCAATGAAATCAAACACGTGCTCCTAATCAGCTAAAACCTTACATGATCCTCCAATCAATTGACCTGGAAGTTCGAGTAGTTTAACTATTTCCAAGGGCTAACAAGTCGAGCAAACATATTCCTAAATTCATATATTTGAACAATACAATTGAATATGCATAGGTTTGACATGCTAAATTTTTATTTTACAAACTCCCAACTATGCATCTTCAAGAATACATAATTTTAGGAGGATTAATGGATTTGCACACTCTACTAGAAACACAAGACTCTGGGAGGATATTCTGGAAAGGATAAAAAAGGATTAATTCTTAATTTAACTGATTTGATGTTTTACAGACCCACTTGGCAAGTCTATCCCACATGCAATATAACCTTAAATAAGCCGTGGATATCACAATAGATTTGTGGCTATTAATCAACAAACAACATAGTAAGTCACAAGTACACTCGGATCACCGATCACAACCACCATCACGATGCCATCAGCATGACATTATCACAGTCCCTGCTCAATTATGCTCTTCAATTATTTCAGAAAATACAAGCAATGTTATAAACAGATAAAGGAGTGTAGATCCATTTTAGGCTATTCCAAGTTCAAAAGTGAATTTGACATTAGTTTTTGTTAATGTCAATGATTTTTTTAGTGAAGCGCAGAATCGAGACAGAGAAGACTTAAAGAGACTGCGCCTGCCCCTCCTTTGCATGAATATGATAGCACTAGGAGTAAATGAACTCAACATATTTAGCCAGCTACTTGTGGAAGAGCACTAGAACATGAGGACTGACTTATGTCAACGGAAAATCCAGAGGCCATCAGGAAAATCACTAATGCCAACAAAAGCCATAAAAGACACTACATACAAAATACAAACACAATATGCCCGGAAAGTGTAGCACCCTCTTACCAGATATAACTCAAGCACTTGTAATTGACTGTTCCTATTTGATTGTCTCACAGAAGGATTCCCATTAAATGCTTCATGTATTATTGTATCATCCTTTGATGGAAGTAATAAAAGATCAGTTGATCTGGTATAGTTCATGAAAGATACAGATTGAATTAATCAAACAGAAATCCAGGAGATAGAGTGCATTCACTTTCCTTGTTCAAGTAAGCATGAAGGAAAATCTTACCCAATCCCTGAAGAAGAAACTTTTGTGGGACAGCATTTAAATGCGACTGCAGAGAAGACTCTTTCCAGTTCTCTATTAAAAAAGAAACAGGAGCCAAATCAAATGAGAGGTACACAAAAATAGATCTTCACAATAAGAAAGAGCAATCTGTGCAGCTTATGTGGATCCACACCTTTTAAGTCTTGATCCCTTCCAAAATCTTAGGAGTACAGTAAAAGCCGTGTCATATGAATCTGTTTCGATCAATAGATCAACTAAATCTGATGGCAAAGTTTCATTCCCTGAAAGAAGAGGTGGTTAACAACAGAAAAGGATGATAGATACAATAGAAATTATACAATCTGACTTGTTCATGATTTTAAGTATCAAAATATTGAGAAAGGCAAAATGCATATTATACCTAGTAAAACAATGTTGGCCATCAATAGATTCAAGTCAATTAGAGTGCTAGCCTTTCTGTCCACTAAAACCTAGATGCATAGGTACAATAACCAGTGATTTTGAGATGCAACAAACTTACGAGGCCAATTTTGATTTATCGTAGTCTGTGTTATCAAGTAAATTAAGAATGATGTTAAATAGAATTAGTCAAATAAACTAAGAACTATGTTCAAACATACATACTTGAAATGCATTCCGATCACATTAAAAATACTTGCTTGATCTAATTATATTTTCCTGTACAAACTTCCTCACACAGTTTATACTTGTCCTAGGCAGGGACATAGCGAATACAAATATAGGACTTCATCATAAGGAATCCGTAGGCAAGTAATTAAACTATACAACCAAATTCACTCACCACCGCCCAAATACCATGCAGCATCACATCCCAGATTTCAGTTTGCAATATCAATCCATTATCCATAAACTAATTGTTTTTAGTACTCCCAGGTAACAGGTACTGTAGCACAAATCAAGTAACTAAGAACCGGCCAAATCTGACCACTTTAGTTCCATTTCTCAAATACAGCCTTAAATAAAATAGCCTAAGCTAATAGTTGCTGCATAAACAAAATAGCCTAAGCTAATAGTTGCTGCATAATCTTTCGAACTATACCAATTTTGCCAAATATACCGCAAGGACAAGAATTGTTTTCTTTTCCCTTTAGCATAGTTTTAAATCACTGTACAATGTCATGGGTGTATTATCAACAAACATAATGGCCGTCACGGCAATATCATATCGTTACAGTGCATGTCATGGCCTGTATTTAAATCTATGCCTTTAGGCAAGATAGGGTTGAAGGAGTTAGTAGAACTTACCAAGGTAATGGCCTATGTAATACTTTACCACCACCAGGCTGACTTTGATTTCCCAAAAACCAAGAAAGTAAAAGTTGATTTATCAAGCAAGAATGAGAAAGTAAGAAGAAGAGGAAAGGTTGGGAGAGAAAGAGAGAGAAGAAATCAGATTGAAAATGGTAATCAACGTACACCTATTCCACTTCTTAATATAGTTGTCTACAAGCCATACAGAATTAACACAAGAAAATAAAAGGAACCTTGGCCATATAAAGGGAACAAGGTGCAACAATAGTTTAAGGAAACGACGCTAGCTTAGCCCCAACATTATGGGTTTTGAAGTCACATATTGGAATACTCAAAAGAGAAGAGGAACTCCTTATCTCACTAAAACCTCCATCCATCTATGAAGAGCACTTTCTTTCATCTGGTACCATTAGCTGCAGTTAATTTAAGCATCACAGCATTATTTTTACTACAGCTTACGATAATCCAATTGGCTCATCCTAAAATCAAAGATGCTTCTGAAGCAATATTATGCAAAGAGTTCGGAATTCGGATGTTAGAATTGAGTCATCAAGATGGTTTAGTTCCATAGAATACAAATGATCTTATCCTATAGTTTCGTTGTAATAATTCAATCACTTATTATGAAATATTTCAATAATAATTAGTGCTCTAACATAGCCAAGCCAATTGGGTAAACCTAGTCAAAGTTTTCGTTTTTTTTTTCTTTTGCTGCAAATTTTGTCTTTAATATACAAAATAGTAAAGACAAATAAAACTGATTTATGTTCAACTATTTAAATATTTTGTATTTGAAATATGCAAGTGATTTCAAATTATGTTAAAAAAAATTTCCATTTGATTATGTGTACTTGGGGTAAAACCATCATGTTCTACAAGAAAAGGTTCACGCCTGTTTTCTATACATACAACAGACAGGGCCTAGGTAATAGTGGGGATTGAACCCAGGGACTAAGCATAAGCAACTGGCTACTTTACCCTTTCTGAAAACCCTATTTTAGAATTTCATAATGATGTACTACTTGCATGTCCTTGTCAATCCTATGCAAATAGACAACATTAAGTGACCACAACAAATCTACCCAAAACAATGTTGTCTATGATAATCAGCTCGATGCTAAAGTATGTAATTATTTCACGAAAAGGGCTCCGTTTAATTCCATCAAATATTGAAAATGACTTGCGAACAAATTTGATATCAGCTTTTGAAGTTCTTATGAGGATGAGCCTTGTTGTAATAGTAACCTACAAATGTGACTTTAAATTAAGAGTTCAAACTACAAAAAATAGCATCTCTAAAATGCATATGTAAGGCTCCATACATCTAACCTCCCTAGACCACATGATGTGAGTTCTTGTGTATTTTTGTGACTTTTGTAGTTCTTTTCTACCGTTAGCAAATACATAAAAATCTTCTTTCTATGGGTTTTTTTCTTCTACAATCCTTTCCACCAATAGTTATGTGTAATAAAAGCACAATAAAGCAAAAAGGAAAGCCTATGAGAGAGTTTTCGTCATTGTTTAAGGCCAAAGATAAGTCCCTAAAGTCGCTATGGTCTAGGCTCTCAATCACGTTGTCCATCCCAGTTCAAAGAAAGCGATGCCTCCTTATCTCGAGTGGGATTTTAAAAAAAATAAAACAGATAATTAGTAAATATTCGCCCAATAATTCTTTAATTTTTATTTTATTCGGCTAAAATATCGGCAATCACCCTATTTTTCCATTCTCAAAACACAGTTAGTTGGTTGGTTGGTCAGGCCAGGATCATTTGGTTTATCAGATCACTTGCAATGGTCAAGGGCACTGGTTTCTTTCCCAAGTGGCAGGATATGCTCACAAATTATTATCTATTTATGATTTTACATGATATCAACTTACTTATCCTATTCTTAGTCCTACATTGCAAATCAGTGCTTGCTACTAGCAAGTA
>JAOVVI020006161.1:0-15842 GCA_028571085.2 Nepenthes alata | reverse complement strand
AGTTAGCATTTGCAGTAAGGTAGCTTGAACTAAATGAATTTACTTCGACATGAAGTGCAGCCCGATGAAGCTTTCTGCCAAAAGATGGAGACAACGTAATTTTTATATGCCCTTTGGCGGTAAGTAAAAGTAAACGCAAACACTTACAGTGGAGAATGGAGGTGCAGTACAGCTCTCCCTCTGGGAGCAGCTATTTAGGAAGAGATAAAGGCGAAATGCAACAAAAACTACAAGACTTCTTTCCCAGCAATTTGAACTAAACTTCATTTACGAATTGCTTTCCTGCTTTTCCCTTTCCCTGAATTCTTAATTCACTTTAATATTGTATTAAATCTGTCAATTCAAACTTTAATGCAACCAGAAAAAAAAAATTTGATCAATTGCCTCACTGGTCACCACGGGTGGGTTCGACCAGGAAAACAAAGCCCACACGATGTTAAATATAAAGCAGAGCTAATGTATATTTTAGCAGTTTCAATATCCTCATTTTGCAACAGAAAAGTACGACTGGAAAATAGAAATAAACAGAAGACAAAGGGAAAACATCCAAAAGGAGTCTTTTTTTTCTCACTCAACCACTTCTTGGCTTCTACTTTCGGCAGTTTGAGTTAAAGAATCATCCTGTGAAACAGAAAAATAAAAAATCATCAAGAAAACGGGTAAAAATAGCCAATATTGCCAAAAAAAAGATTAAATTCAAAAAGGCGAAAAAATATGTTCTTAAAATGCTACTGGAATTAGTGAATTAAATCTTTTGGCTGAGGAAGATTAGTTCTCAGATCCGCCAGTTGGCAACAAACAGCCAATACCAGACCAGCATGGCTGTCATGGCTGTCATGGCAATTCTCCTGTGTTGTAATTTTTGGATATTTGAAATGTTTTTGGCATCAAATTTACATGCAGTTAAGACATATTTAGCACAATCAAGAATCTATATCTCTAATATCATGTAACTACATTAGTAGGGTACTGTACTGCAATTAATATTTGTATATCATGAAATTTTTAGTGAGCCTTGGCACAGAAGCAATGTTGCTCCAATATTGTATGAATTTCATAGCTTCAAACCATGAAATAGCATCTCAGCAATGCAGAGATAAGGGAATGAATATACGAATTATTTTCTAACACCATGCAGCATCAAATAAGTTAAACTAATTTTTACTTTCATCATATTCAGCATATCACCAAAACATAACTAAAACTAATTCCACATGCTCCAAGTGTAAGTTCACAGTGAACGAAACAAAGAAGTCATTGAATTACTTAGGTTAATGAATGTAAGTAATTCCATTGGGTAGTATAATATTGTACTGAAAATGCCCTGACAGCATTCTTATAAGATAGGGAAATAAAAATAAAAAAACACTTACCTTAGTACAGATATAGATGTAATGGACATCAGGGTTCTTTCCAAGAGCAGCCTCCACTGAGCTTCCATCCTCACCCAATGGAACAGGACTATTAAGCTCCCACTTTAAATGGTTGGATGCACCTGATGATACAAGTTTCTCTGCACATTTAACAAGAATGCAAAAATTGTAAGAACACATCTTGCTTGTTAACCAATAGGATTCTTCAACTTAATGATGTCAAATAAGCCCAGCTGCTTGATGCCAGACTTCAGATAGCTCCGTTAGAGGTTTTTCAAACTTGGTTCAAGAAATTGAACAAGTGCTCACAGCCAGTTTTTGGGTTTGTTTAGTTAACAAACATACCTCGAGTAAGGTAGACTGCATGACATATTCCTCAATGTAAACCAATCTAGTGAGATCTCAAATAAGAGCCCATTCGAGCTAATTTGATTGGCCAAGAAGTTTAACAATCTAGTAAATATCAATTTAAACTTGTCAAAATTGACTACTCTAGATTGCATAAAAAGGCTTTCCACATAACATCCGATATACAGCAATTACCATAAAAGGGGAATGTAACACATCTAGCAAACCTACAACCTCATCCAAGAATGAATGCCGTCAAGCAAGTTCCCCACCGTCCATGATATCCTTTACAGTTATATTTTACTTGTCTGAAATTCAACAAGAACTAGGCTTGGTTTGACTAATACAGCCTCATTTTAGCTTTTTGCCTGAGAAATGGCCAACAGCTACATGATCTTCCAGATTTTCTAAATTTCACCACTACCTATGGGCACTTCAAACCTTGAATTGTATATGAACAACAACAACCAACTTTGCCACTTCTAGAGCCTGACCCAACACCTAAGACTGTGGCACACTCTCCTCCTCTGGCAATTTCAATTTCTGATGAGAACCTGAGATGATATACCAAGTCTCTCGCCCATCTGATCGGTATGGATTTCTGGCTACATATCTTCATTCAAATCTGACATCTATTCCCATTTTGTCACACTATTTTAGAGCTAATAAAAATGAATATTGGCATGAGGCAATGGGAGAACTTCAAACTCTTTAGGACGAATTGCGTGGAATGTAGTCCCCTACCTAGCTCATGTCAAGCCCATTAGATATAAATGGGTCTACTCTATCAAGCTCCACACTGATTGTACTCTCAACCGCGACTTGGTTGCTTTTGGATATAGATAGGTAAATGGGGTGGATTATAAGAAAACTTTTACTCCAGTAGCTAAGGTGAATATAGTGAGAATAGTGATTTCTATTGTCGCCTCACAAGGCTAGCCACCTCAGCAAATGGATGTTTAAAACACAAAATTAAACGCCTTACCCTTTCGGCTACGGTCTATTTCCTTTGGAAGGAACATAATAGCCGTATCTTTCAAAATTCCCCCACGTAGGACACCTCCCATCTATATTCCATTATCATCAATGTCGTCCGAAACAAACTGAAGGCCTCTCTAGACACGGCCAGATGTGTGATAGCTCTTTCACGACCCGATGGTGTATATAAAAAAAAAATCGAATGCGAGCGTGGTGTTCCGGTACCTTTGCCTAGGCGGGATGGTTTGATATGTCGGATTGTTCCCTTTGTTCCCTCACCTGCTGAGTTGGCAAATCTCTCTCTGCTCTCTGATAATGTTGCCACGCAACTAGCCCCTCTATGCTGCCGAATTACCTTCCTGATAGGAGGCTTCCCGTTTTCCCTCCAACCGGTTTGCCTCCTTTGTTAGCTTTTTGCTCCATCGCTTCCGGATGCCCTGACTGTTGGTTGCCACACTGGCTGTCGCGTGCATTCTGGGTTTGAAGATAAAAAAAAACCCTCCGGCTTTTGTGGTCTCTCACCTCTGGAGACTATGACTGTTGGCCGCCATGCTGGCTGTCGTGCACATTCCATTCTTGGTGAAGATGTGCTCCGGAGGTCCCCCCTCCCCCCCCCAAAAAAAAAAAAACAAACCTCTCTTCGGCTTCTGTTGCTCCGGATGTGTCTGCGGTGCAGGGAGCCCGCCACGCTGGATCTTGCTGCGTTCGCTGGTTGCTTCCGCTTGGTTGCTTTGTCGGCATTCCATTCCGCTGGTTTTGCCTCCTACAATGGCGCCATTTTGCCGGTATGGTAAAATGGGCAATTGGGCTGGCGCTTCCCCTTTCAAGATGGTCCCAAATAAAAAAAAAAAAAAACTATCCAGTTTCAGTTGCACCGCATTTTGTGTGCTGGCCACCCGTCACGCTGGATTCTACTACGTCCGATTAACCGGCTGTTCCCGATTAGCTAGCACCGTCAGAATTGCCGGTTTTGGAAAAGATGGACGGTTTGGTAGAATCGCCCGTGGATCCATGGTGCTGCCGGTTTGGTGTCATGTTGACGTGGCCCATTCGGCGGGTATGGATGAGCCCCGTGATCAGCTTGCGGTCAGTTGCCAGGTCAGTCTGGAATTGGGCTGTTTGGTTGGCCTGCCATGCTGATCAGCCAAAAATGCCGGTATGCAGTTAGCCAAGATTGGTCTGTTGCTAGTTTGAAGCAATTAGCTGAAAAGTTGGTCTGATTTGTTGTGCCCTTACCCGGTTTGCTGCCAATAGACGGATTGGCCCGTGGCCGATTTGGATGATAGGGTTTGACCGGTTTCCTGTTTTGTATGTTTTCTCTCGGCTTCATGAATTGTTCCATGATAGTGCTCGGGGTATACCCCAGCGACTATATTCTACCCCTAAGTCGACAAAACACTTAGAGTTAGAACATAATTTTTTGTACATTTTTCTTTTAATTAATTCTATTTAACTTACCAAAAAAAAAGAATGTTTAAAACACATTCTTTCATGGAAGCCTCAAGGAAGAGATATATATGGGACTACCACAGTGTATGACTTCCTTCTCTTCAAAGGATGCAAGTAAATTACAATAATCTTTCTATGGATTGAAACAGGGCCCTCAAGCATGCTTTGACAAACTCCACTCTGCCTTCAATTACAAACAAAGGCAATATAATTCTTCTCTATTTCACTATAAGACATCCACAGGTATTATTCTTCTTATTTATATTGATGATACTAATGTTGCTAGGACAGATCCTGCCTTAATCACTAGTTGGCAACTGCATCTTCAAGCTTCATTTCGTATGAAGGATTTAGGATCACTTGTGTAATTCTTGGGTTGAAGGTTCACAGTGACACCATAGGTACTTACCTAAATCAACAAAAGAACATTCAAATTTAATTACTTTGGTTAGTTTTTAAAATGATACCTCCATGGATACTCCTCTGGAGGTCAACGTGAAATACCATAGTGAGGAGGGTGATCTTCTTTCCAACCTTACACTCTGACAGTTAATAGATAGTTTGAACTACTTGACCATTACTTGACATTTCCTTCTCTATTTAGTAAGTTAATTTACGCACACTCCACGTCATCTACACTTAGTTGTTGCTCAATGTATCATTTACAATCTTCATGGGTCACCAGCAGGTGGGTTATACTTTCCCACTCACTCTCTACTCCGATCATTGCTTAGAGGGATGCAGATTGAGTCAACTGTCTGGATACATACATGACGTTCTATCATTGGGTAGTGCATGTTTCTTGACCATTCCTTAATTTCTTAGAAGAGTAAAAAGCAAGATCGCGTCTCCAAATCTTCCACCGAATTTAACTATCGCATGATGTTGGCCACTTGTTCTAAACTTGTGTGGCTTTGTGAACTTCTAAATGAACTTGACCTTTCCAAAACTGATCCCACTCCTCTTCGCGCAAACAACACTAGTATAATTCATATTGCAACTAACCTAGTTTATCATAAGCACACAAAACATACGAAATAGACTGTCATATTTAGAAAGCTTTGGATACTGGCGTCATTTCTCTACTAATCAGATAGCCAACATATTTATCAAAGCCATGACTCAGCAGCGACATTAGTTTCTTATGGGCTAATTGATACTTCTTGATCCACCATCATCAATTTGAGGAGGATGTTAGTCAAAATTGACAAAATATTCTGAAAAATATCAAGCCATAATTAGTTCACATAATTATAGCATGATTTGTACAAATCCTGTAAATTAGGAACACAATTATAAATTTCCTATTAAATATAGAAATTATTGTTGTTATTCAGAATTGTAATCAAGGGCAGAAAATGGAATATAACCAGGAAAACTCCCACAAAGAGAGCAATTCATCCAAAATTCATTGTTTCTCATTATAGCTCTTCCTTTAGCAAAATAAATTTGTATCTCCATGGCAGCCCACATCTTCTTCTGAGTATCATCCAATCCACCAAAATAAGGGTACTTGCAAAGAACATGCCCTACTAGGGCATTTTCCAAATTCTAGCAACTACCTTCCACTCCTCTTCCTTGAATAAAACAAACCTGTTTTCACAAGGAGGTGAAATTGAGAGGCATATCATTCCCAACCAATTAATTCCCAGTGAATAATCAAGTCCACTCCTTTCTTTCCCATAGGCATGCAACCTACTTCTATGACTTAACCTTCAGTTGTTCAAGTTCACCTGCCCAACTCAAAGTAGTGTTCTCACCTGAGAATCATGGAAACCGGCATGAGACATGTACACAACAAGACAACATGTCAACACATTATTTTTCAAAAATAAAGACACAACACGTTGGAAATATATTAATTTAAATTTATATTTGAATAGATATGATAATATAATTAATTAAATTACACTACTTTATACTAATTAGCAATACAAGCACTTATTTTTCATTTTCTCATCCATCAAAAACTTCACAAGAAGAAACAATATGCAAGCTATTCAATAGTTGTTCTATAACATATCTCACATGCGATTGACATTATCTAGGAGGTTCACTTTTTTCATTTCTTATCTGCTCCAGCTGTTGCATTGCAGTAAAGACCTCTGTCCTCTCTCTCCGTGTTTGAAACTACAGCAAAAACCGAAAAAGAAGGCAAGGGCATAACGCTTCCATAGATACATTCGTGGCTTAAAGACATAGCCTTTAGGTGGTGCTCAATTGACTTTTTTTTTTATTTTTAATTGTTTTTAAATTATGAAGTGGCTCCAAATTTTCTATTGATGTTAGGAATCACATTTTTTTCTAGAACTTCCAAATAGCCTGTTCCAAAGGGTGCCATAGAATGGCATAGTCAAAAATAATAATAATAAAAGTATTTTGACACAGGCTGGAGCATGTCCAACACTGATAAGTTAACCCAGGAATACATGTGCCTCTTAGATGTTCATCCAATTTCTCCCAGTTCAGACAGAGCCTTGGAAACCAATTATGGTGTCGCTGAATCATCCTTATTTCCCAGGTATCTTCCAGTCCACACAATATAATCAGATATTCATTCAATCTCCGGAGAGGAAAATCTTTTGAAATACATACTACACAACTGCTCTCAAAATTAGCATCAGTGTGTTCACAATGATAAGTAGAACATGAAACCAATGTTTTCTGGGACAAATTCTAAAAGAACTCTCACCATTTCCAGCTTCTTTCTTGCTCAAGAGTCAGGACACTTTTTCCTATGGTAGTTAGGGACATAGCTAGGCAAATGTTAGGAAACTAACATGTGCCAAGAGCTTCCCATGTGTAATGTTAATAATTAATTGACAAAGGCATTAGCTATAATTCAGCTCTAATTTTACAATTAGAATAAGATCACTTGACGAGATATAATCTAACAATTTTCTTAACAAAAAAATCCAAAAAATTATAAACACAAGTGATGACCCACCAAAGCCTAACAACATGGAAAGATCAGATAAAAGATCGTAAAACCATGAAGGATGAAGCTTTATACTTGCACCAAGAGCTTACTGTATCAAAGCAACAGAGAACACAATCATTTTTTTTTTCCTGACAGAACAAAATGTTCTACTTTAGACATAAGTGAGGACATATCAATACCTGGCTAAGAAATTAAACCATCAAGGATAAAATTTACCAGTTGTACAAAGGGCTTGCTGCTACTAAGACACAAAGAACAATAGTAAATAAAACAAAATCTATGGATATCAAATGTTGTAATGAATAGCAATTAGGCATATGCATGGCAAATGCAATGAATCAACAGTAGAAATTTCACTAACCTATGACATGGAGCTTTGTTGTCCATGTGCACGAATCCCTCAATAAATGTAAACGACATGAAGGAGCTCCGTAAGTTATCTATGGAAATTTTGGGAATGGTTAGGGAATTCTGGTAAAACTGGAAGACACTAGTCCAAAAAAGCAAAATATAAGCCAAAACCAAAAGGCTATAAGTAACACATGAACACAAATACAATAACACAATAATAGCTTGTGCAGAAGGGGGAAATTTACCAGAAAGTAGATCCCTTTGTCCTTGAGGACCCTATAGTTTGTCATCAACTGCTTCAATATATGATAAGCATATCAAAAAAGCAACAGTAACATCACTAAAGATAATTTCAAAGATAACGCCACAAAATCAAACATACCGATGAATTTCCTCAAGCATGTTTGCTGCATTTTGACGTGAATTGTTTCCACACTGTCAGTAAATAAATTGTATAAGTAATCGATTTACAGCAAATATAGCTCTGCTTTAGTAGATGCACTCACCAATATTGAATCAAGGGTTCCTGGACAGTAGACAAAGCAATATTAAAAACAAAAATCATATGGTCAACAACAATAAGAAATAAAAAATCAAAAGGTGAATCATGTTATAGTCTCAAGTTTCCTTAAAGAAAGAAAACGTGTACCTTTATCAATGACAACTTCAAATGAACCAGTCTGAAAGGCACTCAAATCTCGAGCATCCATTTTAATATCTACTTATCAATAAGGACTCCCAGCTGAATTATGTATTTCTTAACTGCAGAGTGACCGATGTAACAAACCTGAACAAACCGTGCCCCAACCCCCTATTCCAAATTCATAAAAGGAAAGGACGTACTCTAAGGTTTACCCTGTCATAGCCTACCCGAAAAGTTATTGGACGGAGATCTAAAACAGATATTAGGTACTTGAGTATTATCCTAACCATAGAGTAAAAACCTCGGAAACTTGAAAATACTTATGCTGGACATATATAAACATGTACATTAATATCTAAGTTCAAGTTTCATAGAAGCAATCAGGTTGTACCCTTTACTTATCACAACAAACACAAATATGCTAAAAAAACTAGACACCCTGGGTATCAACTTGACAATATTGATCTCACCATACACATGCCTCCACCATCCTACACCAAACTAATTGAGGACAAAAGAACTTGAGGCAATCACTACATCCAAATGATGATATTTTCCTTGCAAGCAACATATATTTCAAGATACATTTTAGTTGTGGATGATTGCTGTATTTCTTTTGCATCGCTTCAATTACCACTGAGGAAATATCTATGTTGACAACATCCTCATACCCATCATCGACCAAGCCTTCACTGAATGCTGTAAACACATACAAATTACAATCATCGTCAGGAAAAAATATTTATATAGATCAATGACAATCACTGTCATCAATTAGAAAATAAAAAGCAAAAGAACATATATTACATACACGAAGGTTCAACCAGAAAATAAACTAAGAAAGAGACATATATCAGAAGAAATTAAAAAAAGAACTGTCAAATCTCTGCAGGTGCTTTCCTTAGCTCTCTCCTAGATCAAAACCCAACGTTTTCATATCAATCACAAGGTAACCTACAATACATACCCAAACTTGCCTTGTCCATGCCTCATCAAAGTTAAAACCATTTGGTAAGAATAACAGAGATATAATGTAAGAACCATACTTTTTGTTAGGTAGCTGTTAGTTCTTGTTTACACACAATGTAGCATACTCAACACAGAGACTATCACCTCATCAACTGCAGTAAGGCAGGAGGCTCACAGATGCACCTAAAAATGAAAGAAATACTGCTTATTCATAATTGAACAGTTAGCTATTCAATTATCAAAGTCAAAAGCAGGACAAAAGGGAGGGATCGGAGCGAAAGCATAGTTGGATATTTAAATTTGTGACAAAAGTACTATGCATTTGATTTCTATATTTTTCAATATATAAGATATACAAAGAAGATATTAAAGTTGAAGAGAGTCATACTTAGAAAGGACCAATGTCCCAAACCTAGCCTCATTTATTTCATAACAAAAACCCGAAACATACACCAGCAGCCTTTAGACAGCAGGAATGGAGAGTTTTAAGGGAATTAGATCAGGCCCATACACCAAATAGATTCAAATAGATTTAAAAACAAGCAACTAATGAAACTAAATTATTCTTGAGAATTAAACAAACTGAAAATTAATAATCTGCAAAACTAAATGAGCCCTTGTTAATATGCAAAAATAAAAGGTCTAAAACTGCAAAAACAACGAAATCCTTAATCATTTCAACTGAAGGCAAATAAAAGGTTCATGAAATTAAACAATCAGCATTGGAAAACATGTTGAGGATGCATTTTTTTTTATCAAAAATTCACAATGACTCTTTCTATGAAAATAGGTACTAACATGGTTTTTGCTAAGATACAAAGCTCACGCAATGCAGAGGTAGAATGATTGCTGAAAATAAACATTTTAGAAATAAGAAGTGGCCAAGAAGGGATTTTGCAGGAGTTAAATAATTGAAGTAAACACAGGTGCAGTATTACATATTTCAACAACTGATTTTCCAGTGCATGTTCTAATTACAATGCAGTTAAAATTCATCAATATCATATACACTTATCATTTAAAGCTATACTTCAGGAGCTTGTAACACCAAACGAGTCAGAAAAACTACTGACAATTTTTTTTTATTTGCTAAAATCAATCTTTTGCACGTTTGTCTTATCAAGGTTAGCAACCAATTAGTTATAATTTGTATTCAGTAGATCCAGAGAGTGTAAGAGCTAAGAACTAGTTACTAACCCAATGACGTCTGAATAGAGCCTAAAGGTGTACTAATCTTCAAATTGTAACCTAATTAAAAGTTCCTTAATCGTACGAGTTGGACAAAATTGCTGATGTGAAAGAAAGTGAGAGTAGAAGTTACTGAGGGAAGGATCACAATTTTTCAGATCGGTCTCCCATTTCTCTTCCCAGGAGAACAGTACTAGAGAACCGAGAAAAAAGCAATCATCTTTTCTAGATTTAATCTGAAACAGCACCCAGAAGGAAGAAGTCAACAAATTATAATCGTCCAGCAAAAAACTAAAATCTCAACACCAAATTTTTGATTCGCGAAAAAGGATGGGGGGCTAAAATCGAACAACAAATCAAGCAAGAAATTAGTTCAAAGGGATCAACTGAATAAGAGGAATAGAATGTGAGAGGACGGAAACAGAAGTTAATGAGAGGAAAGAAGTAACCTCAAACCTGAGTTGCCGCATCCGACTACGAGGAGGCGATGGTGACGAGGAATGTAGAGGTTGATGAGAGATGACAAAGAAGAATAATTCTGGTACCAGTCGAAGGGTCCAGACTCCTGGCGATACCTGTCGTCCCAATACGATGCTTCTCCATAAGCCTGCGTTGATCCCATCTTCGTCCCTCGCTCTCGCTCGCTGCTGTTGGAATTCGTATTCTTCTATAATTGTTGTTAGGGCTGCGGTTTAATACGGTTTCGACGATAATTCATCTTCTTCTATTTTTAATTTCATTTTTTTATTTTTACTTTTACTTCCAACAAAAACTTTATTTGATACATAACAAATCAAATTAAGTTAAATAAAGTTGGTCGCACTGCAAATTACATAAAAATTACCAACACGACATAAAACTCTAAAAGTATAAAAATTGAAAAAAAAAATTTAATTTAGAGCCCTAAAATAAACGTTTGTAATATAATAAAATTGGTATAAGAATAAAAGCTGATGATAATAAAATTATGAAAATAATAATAAATAATATAACTTTAAAGAAGGGTAAATAAAATAACAATGTAAAATTTGGATTACTAAAATAAACGTTTTTAATTCAAGAAATTTAAGTTAAAATTCTTTAAAAAAAATGGCAATATATTACTAAAATGGGAATCGATTTCTATAAACTCATCATTGACCTAAACAATAATTTAAAAAAAAATATATTTTTTACTCTTAGATGATATTATTGTTGGTCAATGATGCCACCAACCACAATATGTCGGTTGCTGTCAACAATTTTAATGTCCAGTATAATAATTGTAGAGCCAAACATGCTATAAACTCATAGTTTATGAGATTTTTTAAAACTTTCACTTGTTATTATGTATATATCAATTCATACTTAAGGCTTCGATAATTGTCTAAATATGATTGGATTAAACCTTTAAATAATTTAATCTGAATCATACACATCACAACAGTTAACAAGATGCCAAATAATAAATGACTAGCTTCCTAGTATACACTTTAATGTTCACATAAAAAATCTTTTTACAAAAATCTTTTCATCCGATGTGTTCTTTTTTCGATATGCTGCTGGTACTGAGGTGTCTTGGTTGAGTAGCTGGTAAAGAATCGTGATGCCAAATGGGCGTGGTGGTTGCCAAATGGGCGAGGTGCTGCAGTTGGTTTAGCTTCTGTTTGATTTCCTAAGATATCAGCCTTTTATGTTTGATTTCTTGTTTTCATGACTTGTATCACGTTGTTCAGGAGCTGCCATTGCTACTATATTTTACCTCCAAGTCGGCATAACACTTAAATTAGAACATATGTGTTGTAATTTTTTTTTCCTTTTTTTAATGCACTTTACTTACTTATCGAAAAAAAAGATGATGTAGATGAGTCCGAGATCCCTAAGCACATGACGAGATGCAGCCCGGTAGCTAAGGTGTTGTTTCTTCTGTGGTGTTGTTGATGAGGATGTTGCCTTTAGCCGAGGAGATAGTGTGCCCGGGATGACGTGGGTTGCATTTCCTCTATTTTGGAGTGAGCATTATCCACCCGGGGTATTTCGCTGGTGGCCGATGCCTTGAGCTACTCCGTGACCAGAAGCAATAGACAGGTTTGCGGATGCTTGAAGGCCCTCTGGATTTCTAATGACCTTTGGGGTTTTTCTCTCTTATCTTAGAACGATGGCTTATAGATTTTTTTTCTGTTATTTCTATCGCTTTGGTCTAATTTTGGCCGGTGGTTTGTTTTTCTATCTCGTAGGGTTAGTGACATTTTTTTCGATGCTCGGGGCTTGCCCCTTATGTCTATGTTCTACTTTCAAGTCGAAAAAATACTTTAAATTAGAACATTAGTTGTGGATGTTCTTCCATTTTTCATTAATTAAATCTTTCCTTATAAAAAAAGAAGAAGTATTGAGGATGAGAGAGAGAGGGAGGAAGTGGGAATTTAAGAATTTGGTTTCCTGATTGTTGAGATTTGGAAGTGTATAAACGGTCAAAGGTCTATACTTTTTCATCTTTTTCATTTGGGTCCCTTTAATAAAAAAATAATAAGTTTATTTATAACAATATTACTAATCAATGCGCCATTTAAAAGTGGCATGATTGCAAATTAACTAAGGTGTTATATTTGTTGAGAATTGAATGTTCCAACAATTATACAAGTTTACAATCATTCAGAGCTTAATACTTGCTCTTTAAACATCACCAGAATGCTCATTCCTAATCAAATCTCAATCAATGTATATTAATTGTTGATTGATCTTGTCAATCAGAAACTACTTTCCTACCTTATTAACTAAGATTCTTTAACCAATTAACTGTCTTTGTTTGCTCCAAAATACAACATTTTATCGCATTTTTTGTTATAAAAAAGGGGCTACTCTCATTTAATTTTCAATTGAATTATAAGTCTCAACATCCAATGAATCTTATTTGATATTTATCCAAATCTCACATCTCAACATCTAGTGTAGTTCTAGTTCATTCAATCTAAAGAGAGAATCCTCCTAGATGCTTTCATATTCTTTCGAAATGTATTTATAAAATTTGTCTTGATTACTCTCTTTTATATAAGAACTGATGATCTCCCTTCTTGGTGGCTACTTCTGAAACTTCTTTTCATCTCTTGTGGAGCCTCTAGGTTCCATTGTGCACTCAAAGTGGATCAACTATTTCTAAGTCACTCATCACTTGTGTTGTTACATTTTCATTGACTTAATATTGTACAATCAAAGTCGATTGACCGAATATTGTGTTTCAAGAACAAGGGGGCAACTCCTCTAGGCATTTTTCATCTTTCTCTTTTAGTTGTTGGATTGACCCCTTTACTTTTTTTCTTTTTTTTTTCAAGATGAATGATTTTATAGTCTGCTTTGTAAGAATGCACCATATACATAAGTGCATCCATAAGGAACAATTTTATTGTTTAAATTCAGGATACAATTATTAATTTGTTTATTTCTTTTTTTTGGTAAGTAATTGAGTTTCATTGATAAAAAGAAAAGATAATACAGAACCAACGTTTAAACTCCGAAGGAAAACCTCACAATATACATGGACATAGACGCGAGGGGAAGCCCCAATCACCATGAATCAAATCATAAATATTTTTTTCACAGGAAAAAGTCCTCCAAAGACCGACTGGCAGTGTGACAGCAGCAAACCAGCTCTCGAAACCTCCACATCTGCAAACTGCCAAGGTACACCAAATCAGCAGACCCATCAAATCCCGATATAGACGTCACGAGTCCGAAACGTATCAAAAGTCGTCAACCGTACCAGCAGGCTAAACACATCAAGGCCAAGCACCAGTAAGATGATGAATACCATACCAAGACTGTATCGAGATCAACCTACCAGCGAACCATCATGCGGGCAAAACGTTAGAATATCACGAAAAGTCTACCAGGTAGCTTTAAAGTACATCATCTGAGACACGGAGAGAGATATTCCCAAATTGGCTATCATAGCAGCCCCAGACCCACAAGGTCAAGTAATGTGATAGGATCAAAGATAACAACAAACGCTTTTTTTTTTTGAGACAAAACATGGATGAAAAAATAAAAGACAAAAGCAAAGGAGGAGAGATACAAATAAGAGTTTTTATTTTATTTTATTAATTTGTTTATTTCATTAGACTTGTATTTATCCACATAGATTATAAATTGTTAAAAGTTTAGAATAATAACAATATTAAAATAAAATTTTTTTTCCTCAATTATTGATCACAATACCTCAGCATTCCTTGGATTTTCATTTGGTAGAGATTTAATCATTCAGCAGGTAGATAACTCTGTCTTCTAACAGCTTAAATTTTTAATAGTTCAGTTTTCTTATAATTTGGATGTTTAATAAATTAAAACTCTTAATCAAATAATTAAAATTTCAAACTATCTAGGTTAACTAGATTTGTACTCTAAGGTGGACCCAACTTTTGCAACATAATTTTGATAACTTGTATAATGACATTAGGATTATCATTATTTTAATACATGACTTGAAAAATGCACCCTTTTTGAATCACTTTAATATGCAACATTTTGGCTTTAAAGAATGTAGAAAGATGTATCAATATTTGAGTAATGTAGATCATTTTTAACTTCAGTTGTCTTATTAAATTATAAAATCTCACTTTTATCTTTAGATCCTAACGATGCTTCCTTCTTCATTTTGTATTTGAACATTGGTTTTTTGATTTCTTTGTCCATCCTACTTTAAATCTCACATGACTCCTCAAAGCACTTTAAAGGGCATTGTTAATATTGCTTCTTGCCTTGCCATAAATGATATACTAGACATTTACAACTGTTCTACTATCTCCTTTAAGATCTCTTCATCTGAGAATAGGGCTTACTCTCTAATAGATGGCTTTGCAGCTATATATGAGGCCTATATAAAAGATTACCTCTAATTTTTTTTTTGGGCTAGAAAATTTGTAGGAATAATAAAAATCTTAAAAATTTTAATCCCTCGTCTCTAAGCTAATGCCATTAGATATATTGTTCTATTGTGCTTTTTTTTGGTCAATGGGGGTCTTAGGTAAATGTCTGGATGGTTAATGCGGTTTTTTGTTTCAATCAGAAGATCAACTAGATCTTTTGGACTCTTAGTATGGTGTCCAAAATAAGTAGTGAAAACCCAAACTTAGTAAATAATTAAAATATATGTTCTTCTTTGTTAAAGTTTCTAACAATTTGATTCTATCCAGTAAGTAGAGTAACGTCAACACTATATTTTTTGGTTTGAATCTTAGGAATGAGTGCTTCATGACAAGATCTTGAACTAATCTTACTATAGAAAATGAAGCCAAGTTGCATAGAACTGGCAACTTTCTAAGCCACGTTGCTTTAGATGTTGTCAATTGGTATATCGTACTTGAAGGAGAAACCGTTGCTAATATGCCCTTTTATCCTTTGAAAAAGAAAAAAATTGGTGACCTCTTTATAGGTTATCCTCCCCAGGTTGATATTAATCAGCCAAGTGTTTAGGCAACAACTTCTCTAGTTTCTCATTCAAATGATAATGAGATTTTAAAAATTGTGAATGTGGTCTATGTTGAGTGGCAGAGTGATGCGTGCTTGACTCGGCCGTGACACCAGCACGCAAGAAGTCGGCTGAAACAGACGAATAGAGGAGGCGGAAGGG
>JAOVVI020006160.1:0-15843 GCA_028571085.2 Nepenthes alata | reverse complement strand
TTTCATATTCCATCAGCCTGTTTGCTGCCATCTATTTTGAGCGGTCAAGTCACCTCTCAAAAGGCCGTCGACGTCAGCATTTTGAGAGGTCACGTGGGGTCACACGACCACTTAAATTCGGAGTCGATGGGACTATACGGATCCTCCTTTGTGAAGCAACATATTTATATATATATATATTTAAATTTTATTATTTTTTAAATATAATTTATATTAAAAGACAAACGTAAAAATTTTACTTTATAAAACAGGAACCCTAAGCCCGTCCGAATTGGTTATGTGTTTATTGATTAGTATTTATAAAAATATAAATTAATTATAATTAAATAAAAAATAAATAGTTGGATTTAATTTTTTTAATAATGTAATAAAAATAATTTAAATTTAATCATGTATCTAAAGGATAATATATCATATCAAATAGATAATATCACATAACTATTATACGTAATTCGGCATAAATTAAAATATCTTATTTTTTATTAGAAAAAATATGATCCTATTTGGTCTAATAATACTATCAAAATTTTGACATTTAAAGTAAAAAATATTTAAATAATTATTTTTTTGTAATATAAATATTTATTAAATATTACATTAAATATTTTAAAAGATAATAAAAATAATTACTTAAAGGCCATTATTTAATATTCAAATTTTAATAATTAAAATTTTAAATTTAATGGTTCGAATTGGAGAAGTGGGATGTTTCATTATTGTTGTAATCATAATATTTTAAACTTTTATTCTCTATTTTTATATGTTAATTTTGAGCAAAATAATTTTTACTTATTATGCAATACATTGTTCAATTTCACGTATTTTAGATTATATAACAACACATATACGATAATAAAAAAAACTATACACATTTAGAATTTAAAAATAAAGGTTAATTTTAATATTTTTTTTACTTCAAGTTATTATAATTTTTGTATGGAATGAAATTGATATTTAAAAAAAATTAAAAGGAATAGAATTAGAAAAATAATATAGATATTTGATGCGTCTCTGAATCCAAACTTCGAACAGATTCGGACGATCCTCTTGTCGTAGTTTCGGCTCCGTTTCTTGAGCTGGATCCTGCACGCCACTAAACAGAATAGAAGGTCAGTGTGTCGGCGGAATGTTATCCCACCGAAAATACTCCGACGCTCAAGTCAGTAAAATAGTTTTCGAAAGGATGAAACTGAAAACTGAGAGAAAGAGAGAGACAGAAAGAGTGTCTTATCCAGATATAAGAGAGACGTGAGGTCTTCTTGAATCTGGATGGTGGGAAGGCAATAAACGGCCATGAGGGGCTCGCTTGTTTGCCTTAGGGTTGCTTGTGAGTCTGTTTGGGTTGGTAGTTCTGAGAGTTTCAGTAGCAGAGAAAGCCTGTGTGAAAGTCTTAATGAGAGCGTGTCCTTGAATGGTGAATCAAGGGTTTCTTTTATGGTTGAGAGGATGATCCTCCTTCTTTGGAAAGAGCGACGTGATCTGCTGGCTGGCTTGCCTTTGGGAGAGGGCGCCAGTTGCCAAGCCATGCAAGATAGTTTCTTTCTGAGGCGGCTAACAGCTTTCCAAACTGAATGCTTTCCCTCTGTGCATGTTATCGTTGGAGAGCCCAGGTCGGCAAGGATTTGGGAAAATCTGGCGCCTTCCTTGTGTGAAGGGCGCCAATATTGTCAATATCCCTTTGGTGCTAGCTGGGACCGTGGAAAATCCCTGGAAAGCCGTTGTTGGCCGTCTGATGAGTCGTGGGCCCAAACGGATCAGGCCCATTATTGTAGAAAATCCCTCTGTGCCTTTCAGTCTTTGGGCCCGTTCTTCAACTGGGCCGTCTAAGTGTTGACTGTCCTTCTTGGGTTTCTATTGACCTTTTGGGACAACCCATTTTCAGTATATCCATCACTAGCTCCCCATGCTGATGGTCAGATTTTTGGCCTCCAGTATGTTCTTCATGGGATGCCCCTTATTACTTCTTAGGTGTTTTAGGATCCCGTGGAACTTCATGAGAGGTGTGAAAGAGAGTTTGGTCAAGATTATTGACCGTCCTGGTTAATTCTGTAATTGTTGACCGTCCTGGTCAATTCCAGAGTTCAAGAATTGTCAACCGTTTTGGTCAATTCCGGAGTACCAGAATTGTTGACTGTTTTGGTCAATTTCGGAGCACCAGAACTGTTGACTGTCCCGGTGAATTCTGGAGCACCAGAATTGTTGACCGTCCTAATCAATTCCGGAGCACCAGAACTGTTGACCGTCCTGATCAATTCCGGAGCACCAGAACTGTTGACCGTCTTGGCCAATTCTGGAAGCATTTTCTGTCAGCCTTTAGCTGGTTTACAGGGCAGAAAGTGACACATGTTTCCCTGTGGTTGGGCGGATATCCTGGCCATTAATGCGCCAGAGATCTGCCTTTTGTAGGGCCAAGTAGGGAGGCGACATGTGGCAGGTCTGACGGCTCCTTAATGAGGGATTCTGCGCTTGGCGCCTAAGTCTTTCTTTCCAAACTTTAAAATCGTTCGTGCCATCAGTCATTCGTCTTCTTCTTTCCTATTTTTCAGAGAAGCTTTCTAAGAAACCCTGAACCCTTGCACGACCATGGCCTTCGTCACAGATTTCTCATCTGTCCTGCGAGAGGGTGATGTCAAGGCCTTGCGTGTTGAATTCAACATTCCAAAGGAGGTTGCCTGGAGGGTTCCGGGCAAGGATGACAAGGCCTTTGTCCCACCGGAGGGGCACGTCACTGTTTATGAGGCTTATCTGAGGAGTGGCCTCGGCCTTCCATTGCCGGATGACTTGGAGTCCATCCTGCAGGATTTTTGTGTCCCTGTCTACCAGCTTCATGCCAACGCCGTAAAGTATCTTTGTACTCTTTGCATTTTCTGTCGAAAGTGCAGCAAGAGACTGAGGATGTCTGGGGTTAGAGTTTTATTTAAGATAATCCAACGGGGAGATTGGACGTCGCTCACTCCCTGCTCAGGCCTGAAGATAAATAAGGCCATTCACAATTCTCTGAAGAACTGGAAGAACCGGTTCTTCTTCATGAAGGTGGGGGAGAACTGGCCCCTTGCGAGGGAATGGTGCCAGGTTCCAGAGGCGTACTTTGGTACGTCGTCTGTGGCGGAGTGTGCCGCCTACGCATGGCTAACCAAGGCCATACAAGACAACCCGGACGAGTTCAAGAGGGACTTCTTGGTTTCCCGGGCGGAGACCAAGAAAGTAAACTAGGAACCGCCCTCTCCGGTTCACAAGCCAGCGCCACCGGTGAGGATGATGGACCCTGAGGACTCCAAGGGTGTCATCATCCAAACGAAACATACGAATGAAGGGTTTATCGTCCCGTTGCCTCGGAAGGTGTTTGATACGCCTTCGTCGTCGTCGTCACGCATTGATTATGTGGCTGTCGGGATTTGTGGTGGATCCGGCAGTACCGCGGGCGTGGAGAAGACCTTTGAGGATTAGCCAGCGGAGGCAAGAGGAGTCATCCTGGCTCAGCCTGCGACAAGGGTGGTTCCTGGTGCCACCTGGATGGACTCCGCAGACGAGCCATCCTGTGATCTGGCAGAGGGCTCGCGGGCTTTCGTTGAGGGATCGTCGGTGAGGGCTGACCTTCCAGCAGCAGCTCCAGAGGCTGCCAGAGGAGAGGAGCCTGCTGCAGCTGCTCCAGAGGCTGCCAGAGGAGAGGAGCTTGCTGTAGCTGCTCCAGAGGCCGTAGGAGAGGAGCACGCAGCTGTCGCGGGCGAAACTAATGAGTTCCTGGACCGCATTCTGGAGGAGGCAGTGCCGAGCCTGGCACGAGAGGATGCTGCAGGTCCACCGCTGCTTGGTCCACGTCCTAAGTCCAGGCCCAGGAGGCCTTCGAGGAAGATCTATGAGGTATAATCCCAGTGACGGCCTTCCTGCATTCCTTTCTTTCCTGTGCTTATTACTAACACTTTGGTTCTTTGCCCGTTCCAGTCAAGGAGGCTGGTCTCCGTATTTTCCCGCGAGGTAGAGCAACGGGATCGCATAATTGCTGATCTAGAGGAAGAGAATGCCTGGCTCAACGCCAAACTGGCTGAGGTAGCAGGGGAGCGTCACGAGGAGATGGCAGCCCTCGAGGCTGTCCTGGCGGGGACGGAGGCAGAGAGTGCCAGTTTGAGAGCTGAGGTTGCCTGCTTGAAGGAGGAGAACGACCAACTTAAAGAAAGCAATAAGCGGCTTGCCAATCGAGCAGCAGCCTCAGAGAATGAGCTGACCCTCCGGGTTTGTCCCCATGAGATCAGAGGTATGCTTCATGCCCGGCTGTTGGAGGGGCTCAACATTTGATGGCGTGTCGCGCGGTTGATCAACCCTGATTTCCCAGTTGAGTTTATCAACCAGAACAACCGAGTGGCGCAATGTAAAGATGACTTAGTGGGAGAGCCCCGAGACAGCCAGGGAGGGCCGCCGCCCTTATAGCCTTTTGTACTCCCTTTTTACTTGTATCAGTGTAAATTATACCACGCTTTGAGCAATAAAATGGAAGTTCTTTTCAATTCGGTATCCATTATCTTTATTGCTTTATGTCTGTATGTGCTGTTGCCTTGGGCGGCCAACCTGGTTGGCCAGCAACCATTGTTGAGCTGCCAAAGGAGCTATATCCTTAGGCGGGGCAGGTGGTTTTGTCAACCAGCTTGGTGGCGTGGCCCAAGTGATGACTTGGGCGGCCAGCGTCGGAGAAGTATTACTTCTCCTTGCTGGATGATCATGCTGACTCCCAAAGTTGTCCTTGCTGGCAGTTCTGAGAGTTTCAGTAGCAGAGAAAGCAGTTTGCTGAGAGCACTTATGTTACAGAAAGCGTGATTGAGAGTGTCAATGAAAGCGTGTCCTTGAATGGTGAATCAAGGGTTTCTCTTATGGTTGAGAGGATGTTCCTCCTTTTTTGGAAAGAGCCATTACCTCTGTGATCTGCTGGCTGGCTTGCCTTTGGGAGAGGGCGCCAGTTGCCAAGTCATGCAAGATAGTTTCCTTCTGAGGCGGTTAACAGCTTTCCAAACCGGACGCTTTCCCTCTGTGCATGTTACCGTTGGAGAGCCTAGGTTAGCGAGGATTTGGGAAAATTTGGCGCCTTCCTTGTGTGAAGGGCGCCAATATTATCAATATCCCTTTTGGTGCCAGTTGGGACCGTGTTAAATCTCTGGAAAGCCGTTGCTAGCCGTCTGATGAGTCGTGGGCCCAAACAGATTAGACCCATTACTGTAGAAAAGCCTTTTTGGGCCAACGTGCCTTGTGCGGACGGTCAACGTTTGAGTTGACCGTTTGCAAGCAGGTTGGCCGCCCGGATGGTCAACGCCAACGTTGACCGTCCTGGGCCTTTCAGTCTTTGGGCCCGTTCTTCAATTGGGCCGTAAATGTGTTGACCGTCATTCTTTAGCTTCCGTTGACATTTTGGGCCAGCCCATTTTTGATATATCCATCAATATATAAGAAAAAAAAATATATTGTTTCCTTGAATAAGAGCAAAAAGGTCATTAAAATAAATTTTAACATTATTTCTCATACTATTCTACAAACCAAACGTTATAATACTAATTTTTAACTTAATCTGTTCCAATAACCAAATATTGAAATAATAATTTTTAACTCTATTCATATCCTATTTTATTTTCTATGAATAACTATCATATTTCCTCTTTATTTCATTCAATTAACTAAACGTATTATAAAAGTTTCGTTCCCTTCTCAAGATAAGAAAAAAATAGACAAATTTATCATTTAGAAACACATAGTCACGTCTCAACTAAAAAGAATGTTATTTTATCCAATTTATATTATGGTTTATGTGCTTTTGTCAAATCCCACATATATAACTTCAGTTCATAAATATTATATAACATCAAGACACACATTAGTGTTGTTGGGTCAAACTAAAATTCAAGCTGATTCAAACCCAACAACTCAAAATATAGATGAAATGGAGAATCCAGCTTGTCAAGTGAAAATGTGGCAACAAACCAATCTAGGGTAAATAACCCCATAAAAAAACATAATAAACAAATTGCAACTATCAGCCAGATGATTGTGAGTTGATTAACCAGAATGAATGAAATACTTTAAGAATTAGAATATGGTTTCTACAATCATACAGATATGAAGATTGGTCTAGAAGCTAATTTAAGGAGAGCTGAGCTACTTAGTTAAAAAGTCAACTCCTTTGGTGATGACCCATTAGTGGCATCACTATTCATGATCTCTACAATCCCAAAATTAGAAACTATTCACCATGACCTATGATCATTGACATGTATGCTGATAGTTTATTTTGGACAACTGTTCGGGACAATCGATTACTCTAGCGTGTGGCAATGGGTGGTAACTCATCTCCGAAGAAAATGCTTATCACTCCTCTTTAGGAGAATTGTCATCAACTTCTAAGAAAACTTGGATAAACTATCCAAAATAATTAGCCTTATACCTTTATAAATATCAAGCCCCTTAGCAATCAAAATGCATCTTTTGATAAATATAAATATTGGAGTATCTAATCACTTGGTAATGCTTAAGATCTCTAAGATGTAATACAAGTCTCATAGAGCTTAGCTTGTATTAAAGAAGTTTAGAGATTGTCCTCTAAAACACAGTCTCCCCAGACAATTTTAACAGAGTCTAGTCCTCTAATTTTCTCTTTTTTCTTCATCTCTAAATCACAAGGTAAGAGTTTTTGTAGACTGGAGTATCAAAGTATAAATCAAAAAGCTAACATAATCTCTCTGAACTCTTATTTTGGTTTGTGACATACAAGATTTGAACTAAAAAAATTCTCTTTGAAAACTCTTGCGTTTAAATTTAGATTTACAGTATCATTATTGGTGCCATCTTTGTAAATTAGTTAAAGATTTTCTTCCTACATAATCTGATGCCCATAAAGATCCATAAACAAGTTACCATTATTAACATTAGAGCTCATGGACAATCAAGTCAAATTTCTCAAAGCAGTCTTTCTTGGGATGTCCCTAAGACAATGAGAATTAGCTAAGCACTCATTTACCTACAATATCAGACATGCGAGTGAAAGTTGCAACTCTAAGATATATTTAGGATGCTGAAGTCTATCTCATCATGATGACATCTAACTTTCACTTACTTCAACATCAAAGAGGAAGTTGAAGGGTAAGAAAGTTGCATCCAAGCAGACATAGACAAGGCCTATGTTATCAATCATCTGTACGGCACCTCCCTAACCTGTCTCATTGTGATTTGTAGGCCAATTAAACTTTAGAAATAGAGAAGAAACTATAAAAAGAAGATAACTTAGATGTAATCGAGATTTAGATCATCAACCTTACTTGGAATAAGGGTCATACAATAGCACCCCTTGATTTTTCGTAGCCAAATAGGTACTCAACATATCTAGTAATCACTCCAAATTAAGGATATTTCTCGATACAAGAAAAAATCACTGCCATGGCTATAGTGAAGAGAATTAAAATAATTGAGAAATAAGTCATCAAAGTATATTCTTCCAATCAAACAACTCTGATGGGTGAAACTTCTTTCACCTTAGACATAAAGAGGAATCTCTTCTCCGTAAGTTCAAAATGCCAATTTTGCAATCATATGATAAAAGTTTTAACCCTGTGGATCATGTCGATCACTACTATATGCTACTTAACTTCTAAAATTTAGGGGATGTAGCCTGATGTTAATATTTTTATTTAAGTTTAAAGGGAGATGTTTATATTTAATTCTATATTGTAGGATCAAATTCTATTGAAAACTTTTAGATGAATTGATTAATTAGTTTCTGTTTCACTTCAACTCCAAGAGGAGGAGAGAAAAGCAACACTAACATTTAGTCAAGGTCAATCATATTCACAGTGAGAGCCCTAAGAGCTACATCAATTTCTTTAATGCTAAAGCCTCAAGCATGTCAAATTCATTGATGAAGGGAGATGAATATTTCTATGATAGATGACTTCTTCAAGTCTTGGGTCTAGTTATAATATTTTTGATGGATTATTTAAAAATTAATTATGATTTTGGGTATTTCGGACATGGTAAAAATAAATTAAAATATTATAAAATTTTAAAGAATGTTTGAAAGTGCGGAGTGATACCCGAGGTGCGCCTGTGTTATTGCCCGAGTACCGATTGATTTTAGAATTTAATAAAAGGATATATATATATATATATGATAATAATAATAATAAATATATAAATAAATAAATAAAAGAAAATTAAGGAAAAGAATGGAAAATCAGGAAAGGAATCGAGGAGAGAGAATGGAGGAGAGAGAGTGCGGGTTTCGTAGGCCAAGGAAGTAGAAGGAGGAGGAGAAGGGAGAGGAAGGAAGAGGGCAGTGGTGGTGGGAGAATGGTAGTATCGGTGGCTTGTGGGTGGCGGTAGCGGACGCGGTGTAAGGTCACACAGAGAGAGAGGCCACGCAGGAGAAGGGACGCGGTGAGGAGAGAGAGGTGGCTCGCCGGGGAAGGACGGCAGCCAAATGGGAGGCAGCGGCAGCGACGGTGGTCGTGGGTAAGGCAGCGACGGTCGTGAGGGAGGCGGCGCAGTGGTGGCGCATGTGGCAGAGGCCGTGCACAGAGAGGAGACAGGGCAGCGTGTGGGTTTCGCGGTGGTAGGAGAGAGAACGACATGATTCGGGTATTTTGAGGCATCCTTTCTTTAGATCTGTAGAGTATAAAGTTAAAACAATTATCCTCTAAACCTATTCTTGGTCTGATTTAATTTTTGATATGTTTTGACTACTGTTGGAGATTTTACTAACATGCATGTATTTTTATATACATCGAATTTATTAATTATGTACATGCATGTATGTTTTACTGGTTGTGTGGTGGTTTTACATGGGTATTTATGATTTGAAGGGTTTTCAGACACCTAGATAGTATATATGTATATTTGTGTATCCGTATGTTATGGAACCATGAACTAGGCCGTGCATTGGTCCACATACATACTGCCGGGGGCGGGGCCACAATGGAACCATGGCGGTCTGAGACCCGATGAGTCGTTATATGTGATCTGAGGCATGAGATATTGGTACCGCTCCCGACGGGGACGTATATGATGTGGCTCCTTCCGCTGGTAGGAAGGTTGAGGCATTTAGTAACTGACCTACCCTACTATGTATTTAAATGAGAACCATCATAAGAAATTGATGAAAAACTAATATATTCGAACGTCCTAATATATAACTAAAACTTGAGGTTGTACTCAAAGCCGCGGGTGGTAAAATATAGTGAGCAAGTTCCTAATTTATGAGAGATAGAGTACATGGATGGCCTTGAGCTACTAGCCTAAACTATAGCCAAACTTTGAGCTGCTGGCTTAAATCACAGTCGATATAGCCATGGTTATCGGATGAAGGTAACCCTTCCTCAAATTGGTATTATTAATTTTTGGTTCTCCAATTTCATGCATGCTCTGTATTTCTTTATGTATTTGGGTGGACTGTAATTCAAGATACGTGGTTTGGCCCACGGATTGGCGATAGGAATGTCTCGTACGTATTAATGTGCTAAACCCCGGAACATGTTTTATATTTATATGTTTTGGTTTTGGTATTTTATTTGATTTTAGCATATGATACATGAGATTTAGATCCGGATGATGGTATGTGTCCTACACGGATGTGGTGACGGTCGTGATTAGATAAGGTGACCTCGAATTATATGATATGATATCGTCTATAAGATTTAACCGGATCGTTATTCATTATGATTATGTCCCAGAGGGACTGTTTAATACGGACAATGATTTAGTACGAGACATCTCAGTTTTCAGAGAATTTTAAGGACCTCGTGTTTTTTTTTTACACGATTGTGATTGTTATCCCTTTCCTTTGATTTACATACACTGTTTACATATATACAATATTTACTGAGATCTAGGCTCACATTTTCATGTTTTATCTCTTCAAACCAGCGGCTTGAATACCCTTGTAGATTGGACGTTATCTGATGCTGCAGATCTTTATTAGTGAGTAGAGATATTCATATTGGTTATATCTCTAATATCGAGAATATATTATGATTCTGTCTTTGGCTGGATGAGGGCTTTGATCCATGTATGAGATATATTGGAGTTATAGTGTTATGTTGATGAGTTATTATTATATTCAATACCTCCCGTACAATTTTAGATGGCAGGTCGTGTGTTATATTTGTCCGGATTTATATCTGATGAGGTTTTGTGTAGGTGTTATTATGTCGGGTCCTATACATGTAGGGATTGTCATGCCCGAGTTGAATTTTTATGGTTAATAAAAATATTATTATCAATTTTATTTTGACCTGCGTATATTATTTTTCTAGGTCGTGATAGAGGTGGTATCAGAGAAAAGGTCGTAAGGAGTGGCATTTGGGATAATTTTGGATAAGAAATTGATCAAATATCTGGCGTGATAAGTGTAGCCTATGGTGAAGAATGAAAGTTTAGGTCGTGAAGATTTGAATTCAAATCGGAAAGTCAATTATTTGGCCCTAATGGGTCGCGCAAGCGATATTTTGGGTGTTGTGATCCAGCAACCAGATGAGAGTTTGGTTGCTTTGTGAAGGACGGTCTATTAGGGACAAGATGGAGTGCCCTTCGAATGATTAAATGTGAGCCGATTTGAAAAACTTTTGTGATATTTAATCCCAATTTAGGCTTAAATTGAGTTTCAGAAAGTTGAGAAAGTGTTTGAGATTTTTGGTTGTTCCAATGAAATTTGATCTATTGCCCATAAGTTGGAGAGTGAGGTAAGCCGATGGTGGGATTCTCATGTCGTATTCTACTTCTTGTGATGTTTTGTGGAGGAGATTTTTGGAAGAGTCCCTCTTTGTTTGGCATTAGGGATAATAAGGAAGGTGAATTTAGTTGGTGAAGGCACGGGAATAAGTCTGTGGCCTTTTGAGACTGTACGTAAATGTTGTATGCTTTTCTAATTTCTAAAATGAGCTTTGAGGATATTTACCCCTGATGGGTAAACCTTGGTCTGTTAAGATTATGTACTCTGATGTCCGGTTTGGGTGTGTAGATATGAATAGTTGTTTGATTTGATTTTATTTGATGAGTTGGACTTTAATATGACATTAGGGATATTTTGGTTGGCGAGTCGACATACTAATATAGATAATTTTAGTAAGAATATTCTAATTTATAATATAAGTTGTGATATTTGAGTATGACAAAGATTCGATCGAGAGGTGATGAAATTGATATCATTTTGTTTACAAGTTATATAATGGGAATGTGTGCCGAGTTTAGTTGGCATATGTGGCCACATCTGGGAGTCTTTTTGTGGTCATTAAGAATTTTCTAGTGGTATGATAATTCGAGGCTATTTATTAGAGGAGACGATTAGCCTAAATTATTTTTTGATCCAGAATTGAGGTTGTTGTTGAGGTTGTGTCGGGAGTGGCATCTATTTCGAGGACCATGCGTAGAATTAATGAGTCATTGGCTGGGTGCTTTACCGTGGGATGTTTAATGCTTTTGGGATGAGCATGATGAATCAATGAGGTTATCTATAAATTATTAAAAACTTAATTTGCTTGAGAAATGAATTATTTGATAAGCAAATGTTGGAAATTGATAGGTGATTTGTTTAATCAATGGTTAGGGCTCAATATTTTCTAAAATTGATCTACATTTGGAGTATTGTTAATTAAAAATAATCAGGAGAATATGCCTGAGGTAGCCTTCAAGATAAAGGTATAGTCATTGTGAACTTCGGTGGTGTTTTTGGGTTAGTGATTTCACTGGCATCTTTTATGAATCTTATGAATCGGATCTTTTGGCCATATTTGGGTCTATTTGTAATGGCTTCATTAATGATGTTTTGATTTATTCAAGAAATTTATGTGAGGCATGAGGTCCGTCAGTGGACTGTGTCATAGCTATAAATGGTAGTTTGTTATTTACCCAATTGAGAAGATGCGAGTTTAGTTAAAAGTAATGTTATTTTGGGCGTATTATTTCTTCGATGGCATGTTTGTAGATTTGCAGAAGATTAAAGTTGTGGCCAGTTGGGAAACGCCGTTGTTTGTCGTGAAGACACATAATTTCTTGGGTCTGCATGAATCTGTTAAGCAATTTGTTGAGGATTTCTTGAGAATTATAACTTCCATGGGACGTTTGGCTTCAAAGCGATCAGTGATTATTGGAATAGTAATTGTGAGAAGAGCTTTCATAGGGAAATGAAGGGTAGATTATCGACAATGTTGATTTGGTCGATCCTTGATGGATCAAGTTATACTGTGGTAGGTTGTGATGCTTTCGAGGAAGATTTGAAGTTGTGTTTAGATGTAGCATATTCGGGTGGTTGCCTATGGGTTACAATGGTTGAATGCCTATGATCAAGGTTACTCCATCGATTGTTTGGAGTTAGCAGTTGAGGTCTTTGCTCTGAGAATTTAGAGGTGTTGCATGAAGAGGGAATTGTGATTTCAGTGATCTTAGGGGCTTGAAGAAATTATTTTGCAAAGGAGTTATTCATGTGACAATGTAAATGGGCGGATTGTTTAAGGGCCGTAATGGTGAGTTTCGGTGTTAACCAAAAAGGAGAATATTATTGGGGATGTTTTTGGTCGAAAGTCTTTGGATTTGAAGTGTCATATGTTCATAAGAGAAAACGGAGTATGAGCAGCGTCCATGAATTTTGCTTTTGGAATTCCTTGATGGTAATAAATATGGACACAGTTTGGGTATTTGTGGATTTGGCTATCGAGGTTGGCCCATTTATTACCAATTCGGATGATGTATTGGATGAAAAGTTGGCTCGTCCGTATGCCAATGAGATAATGTGGTTGTAGGATATTCTAATTTTTAGGTTTCAATTGTGATCTAATGTTGTGTCAAATTTTAGCGCAGGTTCGTATGAGAAATTCGAGCACCGGATTGAAATTTGATGTGGCAATATTTTGCAGTTAGGTGATCAATCAGAGTAATACAGCAGAAACATGTGGGTTCATAACCCTTGGTTATAAGATTCGATTTGGATTTTTAGGTAGAGAATCTAATTTGAAATCCGATTTGAGGACATTGATTACATGGAGGTTTTGTTGAGTCCTGTGATTTTGGAGAAGTGGCAGCTTCGATTGGATCGGTTTGAGATCTCTCGAAGTAGAAGGAGATTTTTGCTGACAAAGTGGTAGATAGGTAGATCCATTCTCAGCCTATGCGTATGCTGTTCAGGATCATAGTTGCATTAGGAGTTTGCATTGCAATGTATGAGGTCCTAAACTCAGAACATGATAATTCTAGTAATTAAATTGGTATAACTAAGTTTGGGATAAGTAAAATTGAGAAAAAGTGGAGAAATTGCCTTAGTTTAGCAAGCAGCAACATGGCGCCTGCCGCACACTCGAGCACGACAGCAGACGTATAAACCAGTAGGGTGCCGCTAGCTGTGCGTTGGCCGTGCTGGAGCGAGGCCCTGGAAGTGGGCCTACGCTCACCACTTGCGTGCCGCGCGCTCAAGCATGCACTTATTTTTAACTCAGTGACCTAATTTTTGTTTTGTTTAAAAGGGAAGGGAAAGTGAGAGAGGGGAAGAATGCTCAACAATAGCGAAGAGGAGAAGAGAGGAAGGAGAGAAAAGAGAAGAAAAAGGGGAGAACTCATTCGTTCCGATCCAATCCGGGTAAAAATAACGGTAGATTGAGCTTAGGTAAGTGTATCTCCAACTTCGTTCTTTGTTTTTATTGTGTTTTGACTTATCCACTTTTGTTCATTATGCTCTAAACCCTCGCCCCTCATGATTTATCGCGATTAATGCATGTCTCTAATAAATATACTGCAAAAATTGATGTTTACACATGATTATCGTGCGTTGTGGCTTTGATTTCATGATTTGATTCACGTTTCACGTCCGTTTTGTGTCTGGATAGTTTCATCGAAGCCCTAACTCAAAAATTTGGAGATTTTTGGTTTAAATGCATGATTTTGCATATGTATTAAGATTTATGGCCTTGATTTCATGAATATACATATATTTTGCATCCGTTTCATGTTCGAAAGCTTCATTGAAACCCTAGGAATGAAAATTTAGGATTGGTGTTTAAAATCCATAATTTTTGACATGAAAATGTAGATTTGTAGAGAAGTGATGTCCATGTTATGATTTGTATCTAAAAAATTTACAAGGAATTATACTGTTAAGTTTTTGTAGATTTCTAAAGTAATCTGAAGGGTTATCTGCGTAATTCTGTCTGACTTTCTGATATCTGATAAGCTATAAGCTAAAAAATAAGAATAAAAATATTTTTGATTCTTTTAATTAGGACCTAGGACTGTGTACAATTTGATAAGGTTCTCCAGAATACCTTAGAATATTATTGTGGTAATTGAGGATAATTCTGTCCATGGAGTTATATGTGGTCCACCTTTCCTCAAGCGTTAGCTTAGAGGGTAGAAGTTTGGATAATCCACCAACCTTCGGGAGGTATTTGTATATAATCCCGCCAGAAGGGATATCCCTGTACTAGTTACTGGCCTTAATTGTGTGCGTAATATAATCTATCCTCAATTATTTACCCACTCGGCTGGTAGGGTCTACTAGTTTAGTCCTTCTGATGATAAAAAGTAATTTTTTAGAAATTACAGAGTTTGACTCTAATTTTCTGATTTCTGATGCCTGTTTTATTAAGTTATGTTATCTGAGGCATGTTTATATCGATTTAAATTTTCTCATCCTTCCATATACCCCTATGTTCTTGAATATCTCCATGCTTCTATTTATCTGTACTAATCTACATGAAAGTATTATATGCAATTCTTACGGTACCTCGTTGGGCCTCAGCTCATTGTTTTATTTTTTTCCCTTCCAGATGAAACGGTAGAACTAGTTCTCGATGAGAAAGAGTAGATATAGTATAGCCAGCAAACCTTAAAAGCTTTGAAGCTATTTTGAAGAATCTTGGGAAGACTAGCTTAAATGCAAATATCTGCTTTTGTAAATGGACTCTGTATATGAAATGTTTGTTGTGAATGAGACAAAATAATGAATTATGCTTCCGCAGGTATAATTATTTTGGGAATAGTTCTACTTTCGCTATATATATTTTAATTTTGTACAGGTCCAATCAGGCATCTCTATTCTGGACTTTTGTATAGTTGATAGGAATGTTACATGTAAAGCCATAGGAATTGATACGACGTCTGATGATCCTATGTCAGTGATGAAAATGTGTGTGTTGGACATTATTTTGTATATTTGCAGGTTTTATTCAGGTTATATGTATCAGTTTAGCCCAATTTTAGGAAAAATTCTGTTCGTTTTTCCTTAGAACTTTAAGTTGTATTTTAGACTTTAGTTTATGCTATATGTATTGACGAAACTATCTGAGGAAAAAAAAATCTGTTCTGTCATGTGAGGTTCTGATTCTAAAATATGATAATTATGAGGTAATTAATATGATAATAATCAAGTCAAGACTTAATGAATGCAAAAGGAAATGTATCAGAAGTAAAATTGAGGGGAAAACAGGCTGCTGCTTGCTGGTGCGTTGCCCAACAGCACGGCGCCTACCGCGCCCTCGAGCGCGGCAGGCAGGCGCCAAGGAGTCAGTGGGGTTTCACCCGAAGGATGAGACTGGGCACTCATGCACAGCCAGGCAGTAAGCCCGCTCCCACTGCACGCTCAGCTGGCGCTCAAGCACTAGGCCATTTTATAAACCCGTGCTGCTTTCAAGATTCTCATTCTTGTGCAGCCAAACCCTAATCTTGAGAGAGAGAGAGCATCGAACAAGAGAGAGAAAGGAGGAGATCGAGGCCGACGAATTTGAATCCGTTCAAGAGTTAGTTATAAATGTGGTAAATTAGGTTGAGGCAAGTGCTCCCATACCCTTTCTATCTCCTCTTTCAATTTTTATTCATTTATTTTTAGTATTTTTA
>JAOVVI020006159.1:0-14751 GCA_028571085.2 Nepenthes alata | reverse complement strand
AGAAATTTCATTTTCTTCTAGTGCTGTTGGCGTGGTTCCAATGTGTCCTCCTCATCTCCAAAAAAAAGAGTTTGACTGGTCAACTTGTAGACTGGTTTGTTGATCTCTAGTTTACGCTCTGGCCCGCTCATCTGTGCTGGCACCATGGGCTGACGTGGCTGTATGCGCTCTAACCTAAGGCGTGCCTTCAAGCCATCTATGGCGTGACAGTTATGTGGATGCTGGTTGGGCTGGGTTTCTCACAAATTCCCGGTTTGGTTCCCTGCTGACTGGACTATGTATTTCTCTTGGACTATTTGCCTCCTGCTCTCGAGTTACAGTTGGCTGCAGGTTCCCTAATTGGCTGCCAGCTTGGACCGTTGTGGAAGTTTTTTCCCGATACTCAACAACGTGTCTGTGTGCACCTTTGGCCCGATGTGCATTATAAGGCCGGATGGCTTTTGCCCGGTATCAAACATAAAGCCGGTTTAGAAATGCTGATATGCTTTGCCCGGTTTGATTTAGTCTGCTATTTTTTCCGTTTGGCCACAGTTTTGCCCAGTATGGTGTTGTAGCCGGTTTGGACTTGCTAACTTGGCCCTTTTGCCCTGTTGCCATTTGCGTAGTGAAATTCCCTGTTTGGCTACGGGTTTGGATGACGTGGACATTTTGGCTTTGCTGGGCCAAAAAAAAATTGAGTTTGACCGGTCAACTTGTAGACCGGTAAGTTGATCTCTGGTTTGCGCTCTGGCCCGCTCAACTGTGCTGGCACTATGGGCTGACGTGGCTGTATACGCTCTGACCTATGGCGTGCTTTCAAGCCGCCTTTGGCGTGTCAGTTATGTGGTTGCTGGTTGGGCTGGGTTTCTCACAAATTTTCGGTTTGGTTCCCTGCTGACTGGACGAAGTAGTGTTTGGCTGCCAGCTTGGACTGACGTGGAAGTTCTTGCCTGATACGCAACAACGTGACTGTGTGCACCCTTTGCCCGTTTGTGCACTATAAGGCTGGACGGCTTTTGCCTGGTTTTAAAAAAAGGGGTTTGGAAATGTTGTTCTGCTTCGCCCGGTTTGGTTAAGTCTGCTATTTATGCCGTTTGGCTGCAGTTTTGCCCAGTATGGTTTTGTAGCCGGGTTGGACATGCTGACTTGGCCCTTATGCCCTGTTGCCGTTTGCGAAGTGATATACCCTGTTTTGGCTACGGGACTGGCTGACGTGGACGATTTGGCACTGCTGGGCACACCAGTTTCTCACGTTCCCGATTTGAGCTGCCCTGTCTGCGCCTAGCTCGATGGATGCTGTAAGTTGCATACGTAGCCACGGCAACCGATTTGGTTTAGGCATATGATCTAGGATGATCTGGTGTATTTTTAGTTGTATTTTTTATTTTTTTATTTTATTCATGTCGTGGTCTTGGTCTCAGATCAGGACATTTTCATGAGGTTTGGGTACACCCCTTTTGTCTTTACTCTAATTCCAAGTCGGTAAAACACTTGGAGTTAGCACAGAGTTTTATAATTTGTTTTAAATTTAATGCATATTACTTAATTACCAAAAAAAAGATTGTCTTATTGACAATTTACTCCGAAAATCTCGTCAATGTTCTCCAGAAGCCTTATGATCCATCCACTCCGATTATTTCTACTTTGTTTATCTTACTTTATCATTCTATCCACTCCTGCCTTGGCTAAATGCCAATCCTCTTTTATCAATCTACTCCAGAAAATACCTCAATCCACTCTGAAAATCTTCTTCTGGAAGTCTTGCCATGTGAGTCGATCAGCATTTTCTTATTTCGGTCAAATTTGCAACTCATTCGTACCGGTTAAATGCACAAATCGATCCTTTTGCTATTCCGGGCAAAATGGCATAATTTTTTATCAATGCCTCAACATTCTAGTCAACATTATATCATCAACATTTTTGGTCAATGCCTCAACATTCCAGTCAATATTATATCATCAATATTTTCGGTCAATGCCTCAACATTCCGATCAACATTTAACTCTGCCGGTCCACTATTAATTTTGCCTTTCAACTTATCCTTGTCCAGCCGGATTTCACTTATGGCCATATCATCAATATATTATCTCTTTGGCCATTGTGATAACTTCGTCATTAATGAAGCCAAATCTTGATTATACGATCTTAATTACTTTATTTGAAAACCAGGACATTACAGACTCTGCTCAATTTTCTGTCAAATTTAATAAAATAAATTATCGGTGTATTAGTTTAATTTTCTAAGTACGATTATTAACAAAGGTCATTAGAGGATGGTGACCTGTTCCGTCACAGTCTATGCTCGAGCACACATTGAGTGTGGCATTCTGCCAAATGCACCTCGGGCGCGCTCAAGCATGCTTCGGGCGTGGCTATTCTGCCGAATGTGGCCTGAGCATGCCTCGGGTGTTGGGCCTCCCGACTCCTTTGTTTGCTTCTGATGCTAATTTTTTGCTTACACTTAAATCTAATCTTAATTATATTACCTTAATTATTCCTAATTACTATATTTTAAAAATCGATACCTTACAATGAGCCCGAGCAACCGAGAAATCGGATTGTAGCCGGAGTCATTAATATGGTGACAACCAGGCCATCCTATTGCAAATGCCCTGGACCACCCAGAGATAGCTAGCAACAATAAGAAACCGAGGATAGGATTTAGAAATAATATCATTAGTTTTAATGATGACGATATGGCATATATAATAACTCTCCATTCTAGCCTCTAATTGTATCCACAGTCATTTCAAATGGTACAATTGACTGCCAACTGAAATAAATCTTTATCGATAATAAAAATTTTTGTAATTTACCTTACCTTGACGTGTATTTTAAACTAGGACTAAATAAGTGTCAAATGAAATTCGTCGAGGGACCCATCTACGGGCTAGACAACGAAGTAGTACCCATCTAGGGGACCATCTAGCTAGAGGTTACCTTGGGGACGTACCCAAAAATAGCATCCTAAATACTCACATTTCTAGTGGTCGACCTACCTTCGATCTGCAACGCTAGCCTGGGTCAACCCTATCTAACCGTATTAAGGGCTGTGACATCAATCCTACACCTAAATGTGAAATTCCTATCTAAAAGTATTAAGGGAAGGAGTTTCTCTTTCCCAAGGTTACTCAAACCCATGAGCGCATGTCTCACCCACCACTCCTTGATGACCGAATCTCTCCCTCTTTCCAAGCCGCACCCAACAGTGCGCACCATCCCACCCTCTAAGCCACTCCCAATTGAATGCATCTTCGTCTTTAAGTCACTCTCAGTTAGCCATTCCACGTTGAATACAACTATCGAAACTCAATCTTCAAGTCCACACTCAATCCCCCCCTTCCTTGTACATTCACGCATTGTCTTAATATCCTCGCATCTTTCCTTTCTTATAGAAGAATTTCTGATTTGAATATCAAAAGATATATTAAAGAGTAAGTCCCACTAATTTTCTGACTTTTTATTTTTAGTTATGATGTACAGGATTTAGATTCGCAGTGATAACGATTAGACCCGTTTCAATTCGATCCACTGAAAAAGATCAAATGGCTCCCTAATCCATACAACAACTCGAATCTGAGGACGCATCATTAACGTCGTTTATGGGAATGATTCATTGAGTCAAAATAGCCATCCCGAGTGGCGCACAATCTTAGACAGAATATTCTCGAGGAAGTAACTGTCGTCCTAGGGAGATATGAGATCCTGAGCGATATTCGTGGGATATTTGCTCAGCGTTCTGGAGCGGTTATGACAAGTCTCTGCTGTGCTACCTACTAGTTGGTGAACTGGAGGGATTCTCGCGGAACAATCCTAGCCGCTTGTTCTTGGCTAGATGGACCTGGGTTGACCTCCCAAGTCCCGAGCCTTTGTGTGGTCACACCATGGGCTGCTATCTTCTAAGCCCTTTCTTCATCTTTGGGCTTAGTTTCTAGGTCAGCTCACTTACGACTATACCCATTACTATTAAAATCAAAATTAGATATAATTCAAAATTTAATGTTTAGATTATATAAAAGAATTATAATTTTAAGAAAAAATAAAATTAGTATATGGCTATTTTTTTTAATTCATATATAAAAATAAAAAAAATAAGTAGTCAAATAAAAATTATGAATTTTATAATACATATAATTTAATATAATATAATTATATAGAATTTTATATTTAGATGTAGGTAATATTTTATAGCTACTGATATTTTTTATAACATTCTATATTAGAATATTAACAATGATGTTTTTAAATAATATTTTTATGTAATTTTTAAAAAATAAATTAAAAAGATAATGTTATGATCTAACAACGTAAAATATTTTATTTTATCTAATAAATTTTACATTGTTTAATTTTATTATATTTAATTCTTTACTTTATTCCTAAAAATTTTAAATAACTATTATATACTATTTTTTTTAATTCTAAAAAATTTATATAAAAAATTAAAACTTCAACCCTGCTTAACACTAAACAACAAAATTAAATATTAGGCATCAAATTCCACTTTCAATTTCGGAATCTAGAACCTGATTTTTACAACCAAACTGTTTACTGTTTTTTGTGGTTTTAAAAATGCAGTTACACGTGCAACTTAGCATTGGCTGTCCTTCCCATCCGCGACGGAAACCCCTGATACGAATATTAATGATGTTACTCTAAGCAGCACAGCAACGCCGGGACCTACATGATCAGAATGCCGAGCAGTGCCCAGATATCAAAACAGTGCGCTGATAATCGAGAGCGATCGGTTTATTTATTTAAAAACAAAAAACCGAGTTAAAAAAGGATTATTTCCCAAAAGAATTTTTAATTACTACAGCAATTAAAATAACTAATTAGAATATAACCAATCAGCCACCAAGGATCACAATCTCTGTCGAGCGGGCCCCCAAAGCTGGCCATAACCTTCCGCAAGCATTATGCATCTACTGCCATCAACCCTGGCAATAACCACGGCTCCAAGCACCCACCACCATCGCCTCAGCCATCACCCGCCACCTCTTTCAACCAAGATATTGTTGACCATTATGTAGAACACATTGAAGAACAATTCCCCCACCGAATTTTTTCCCCGGTTGGAATAACTAACCTCACACAAAACAAAAAGCACAATATTTACTATCACATGAGCTATCTTTATTCATGGATAGGTATTTTATTCAGGCCAAACATACCATCCAAAACCCTTTCCTGTTTTGTTTTTTTTTTTTTCTAAACGTGCTCAACAGGTAATGATCAACAATGTTTTATAGCAGCCGGAAAACAAGGAGCACAGACAGGCACTTGTTACTGCCTGCATCTCCATAGTACAGTCACATGAAATTTCATCGTGCGCAGAGACGATGCAAATCCAACTGAGAGCAGAGAGAGGACTCAGACAAAATCAGAAACTCAAATGCAATCCTTGAAAGCTCAATTAGGACCATGTCTCATCGGGCTGCAAAGCATCATCCTCCATGGAATCTGACTGCTTTTGACCGCTACCACCATACATAAGCGTGCTACCTCAATTCACTCACAACGAGAAAACATTTTTCGACTCAAATCGGGAATGCTTGCTCACTACAAGACAAAAGATTGTTCTCCTCTTCCCCAACCCCCTCTCTTTCTCAAATATTAGATGTTTTGTAAATAAACAAAACCATTCAATGAATTTACAGAGACCAACCGAGTTAGCTTTGACCTAAAAAACCTGCAGCAACATGAAACAGCGAATTAAGATTTTTTATTTGCATACCTCTCAAAGAACTAAACAAATTTAACCATTCACATATACAAACTGCTATTACTTAACTGAAATCCAGAATGCTCAAAAATGAACTTCAAATTGACAATCACCACAAGCCAAAACCACTTTTTTATAGATCATATCAATAAACATGTACAAGACAAAGGCACTTGTTCATTTTAGTCAGTGGAAACACGACTGTATATTCAACACTTTCACCAACTACTACGTACTAGGTATCATTTGGTGAGGCCAAGTGAAAAATCAGGCGGCTTTCAGATGCAAAACACTATGCAGGCTATTATTACCATTGAGAACAGCATGATATATTCGTTTCTCTGCGAGTCCAACATCTGACAGAATTAGGTTTCCCTGCACAGTCAAGGCATCAATGAGGACTGAACTGGCTTGCAAGGATAAACTATCAGGGTCCCCTACAGGCCCAGTGCTTCACAGCCAGGGGCAACAAAGAAGGCACAAAATAATGTTAACCCAAATATCATTTTTAGAATGGATGTGATTATAACAGTTCCACAAGAGTAACATAAATGAACATAAAAGATCAATAAATAATTGCCCACATAGCTGTACATATTCAGTCAAACCAGCAGACTGTGATAGATTTGAGAGAAATACCTCGAGTTTAACATAAATTAAAACACAAGGTTTAAATTTTCACTTCAAACACCTGAAGTTGAATTCAGTTTTCATCAACGTTGCAAGACAACATCTAAAATAAATAAATTGAAAAGTGTGTTTTTCAGAAAACATCACAGTAGAAAGCTTCTGCATGGCTTGAAAATAAATATATATTGAATTCAGGACTAGTCTTCATGCAACTTGAATCTATACGTGTAACTAAATGTCATTCTCCAAAACTACCACCCTGAAAAAATTTACAGAAAAGAAAAGGAAAACAGAGATTCAGTTTAAACATCAATGAAAGAAATTTCACTTAAAAAATCTACACATAGCATGCTAAATCTTCGTGTCAAAAAAGTGGTTGTAATAGAGACGAAGATATAAACATGTATGTGGTTCTACAATGAAGGATGGGTATCACAATGGCGATATAGTCAGAGAAATGCCAATGGAAGAGCAAATGCAAAATACCCATGATTGGGTCTGTCTAACAAAGGCAACCAAGTGCATCTATAAGGAAAGTTGAGAGGGTGAAGGAGACTTGCCAAACGAAAATGAAGAGGCAAGACAAAAGTTAGAAGAAAATCATAAAGCATAATCTTGCCTAATTATAGCTAGCACAAGAAACAGCATACTATAAAGCTAAATGGAAGCAAAAAATCATTATGGCCGACCACCCTAAATTGGAAAAAAAGGCTTGGTTTGGTCATTTCTTGCATGTGGTTTTGCGGCAGAACTATTCCCTACTCAAAGATACATACTCAATAACTGTATGAAATTGAGGGATGGTGGAGAATCAGATAAAGACATAAATGAGAGTCAGGAGAAATTCTATGGGCTTGAAAGAATAGGCAACATCATGGTTGATGGTACAATTAAGGAGTTGAGGAGAATGAATCTGTGCTAATGACATCACTGCACAACCAATAAATGAGACTTTAAAGCAAATTGTCCATTCACTTTTCTTACTATTGGGGGATATATTTTAGGCCACCCACTAAACGCCCCATGGCTTTACATTGGAAAACTGTTATATCTAGTCTGCTATCCAGGCTCACTGAAGCATCACTGTATTGGTTCCAAAATTGCAGATCTACATAGACAGTACTAGAAATTTAATTAATATCCTAGATCAACAGAGAGACATAAAAAACCATCAATGAAAATAAGGACTTCAAATATTTTACAATGGTCAAACCATTTGCAATCTGATTCTGCTGCTGCCTGGTGGCACATGAGCAATGGCTTTACTCTACACAACAAAATTACAAGGAAAGGTTTTTTTGTAAGGGGGTTCACCAGAAAGGATATTCAGGGTGGATCAAGTCAATGAGGAATTTTATCACTGATTGTCGAAACAAACCCAGATTTTCATTTCCGGTGACATTTTTAGAGTCGATAAAGACAGTGTACTTAATTGGAAAGTTATACTAAGTTTATGCACGGTAAGTAATGCAAAATTGAAGAACATTAGACTTTTAAAAGCTACGGGTTATAGGTCTGAGAGTTTACAAGTGACATTATAGTTACCAGATATGCGTTATGCTCATGGCCTTTGGTTCATTAGGCAGAAAAGGTTCCATTTTTTCATTCAGGAATATATTAAAATATTGCCTTGGGTGCACAGTATGGCGGGCTCAGAGCAAAAAGACCAGCAATTTAGTAACTATGAGTGGCATACTGACAGACATAAAAAATTAATAGGTATCATTAAAATAGTAACATAAGCATCTCAAACAATAAATTTTAAAGTCTTATTCCATTCAATGCAATCAGAACCTTGGGGGAAATATAGCATTTATCCTTGAGCCATCTGTCTTAAGCCTAGAAGTTAGAGTAGTTTTTTATTAGTATTTCCATAAATAAATTTACAGTAGTCTAAACATCATTTGTAGAAAATACAGGCATACCTCACTCGCCATTGATATCCGAACATTATTAGCATAAAGTTTTGGATCATCCTTCTCCTCTTTTGAAGGGTAATAGACAGGTAACCTTTTCACTTCCATGTAGTTTACAAACTGACATAGAAGATATATTACATGCCGGAACTGCAGGAAAAGAAATTCAGATTGAAGATAAGAGTAGCTGTTGAAAGAGACACAAGGAAAAATCTATATTTCTACAGACCTAATGATCAGACAGCATCAGCTCTGTGAAAATAAATCGCATAAAGTACAGACATCTCTAGAGGAATACATCTTGAATAGTTGAACTTACTATCAACAGAAAAAAAAAGCACATAAAAGTGGATACAGATTCCATGTAAGTCGAACAATGAATTAAATATCACATGTTCCATTACTAAGCCACATAATATCACACATGCAGGGCACCCATTTGTTGCTTATTATCACAATTAGAGCATCGATTGTTACCAATGTCAATTGAAATCCTGGATTTATTTCATACTTGGTTTATCATAGAATTGTTAATGACCACAGGTGTGACAGAAACTTACCCCAGATATGGAGTCCCAGGCAGGACTAAATCTTTGGTATGGATATCTTAGGATCACAGGTAGTACAGGAGCTTTTGCTAAAAATGCACCTGTTTTGAATGGAAGGAGGAAGTCTCCGTTTGTAGTTGTGCCCTCTGCAGTAACATGGGGTGACAGTTAAGCAAGTCACAAGAACATATTGTACACAAAGCATACGCACAACAAGAATTCCTCTACCATTGGCATGCATAAACTAATTCATCCAACAAACAAATAAGACTACATCGTATCGCCATCACCACCATCCATATTTGGCATCATTAGATAAACATATTTGATTTGATAGATGTCTCATTTGACTTTTGTCCTCAGATGAAACCATCTTCGACAATTTATGTTCTGAACAATTCTATTCTATCGATTCAATATTGTACAGAATACTATAGAAAACTCTTTCAAAAGTTTTCAAATTATATTTTTTGACTTTTAACTCTGACAGAATTTCTGAAAACATAAAGGGTCAGATTTAGCTTTATTTTATACATCATACTTCAAAGGGGGGCATTTTCAAGGAACATAAGGAATGTATACAAGAATGGACTTAGAACTATAATACAAATAGAGCATAAACAAATGAAAATAGAACTGCAGCACACAAAGCAATTAAAAAGATTTGCAATCACCAACAGAAGGGAAAGTATATATATCCTCTTTCAAAGATGACTCAATTGACAAAATTAGAAGATTATATTTTCTTAGGATAATATAAGTTCATCATAGGTCAAATGATGGAAAATAAGCCTATCTCCAAAAAACGTCAATAACCACATTCACAGCTTGCAAGTGTGATTCAATTGCCAATGGGGAGATACGATGTAGAGATGTCTACAATCACTAAATCAAGAGGAAAGGGGAGGGAGACTGAAGGAGGAGATGGGAAACAAGAGGAAGGGAAGGAGGTTCAAGAATCAGAAAGGAAAGAAGCAATCTATTAGATCCATGCCAGCCATGAGTAGTTCAACTAGGATAGAATGGAGATAACAAGTCAAGTTGCAGGTCTCCAAATTCAAATCAGCTTAATACAAGTGAGGAAGTGGCTCAAGTTGCAGACCTCCAGAATCGATTAGCCAAATGGAAGTGAGATAACGACCCAAGCTACAGGCCCCCATAGTCAATCAACTTGATAGGAAGTGAGATAGCAGCCCAGGCAACAGACCTCCAGAATTGTCTCATGAGATGCAACCTAGATGGCCTCTCAAGATTCAGGTACCAAAAGTGAAGCAGTTTCGCAAGATGTAAGCTCATGCTGCAGACATTCAGATCTAACCACATGGTTTTCACAAAATAGACACTCGAGCCAAATGTAGTTTTCAGCCCATTATCCAGTATCTTTAACTGCATTGACCGGAACATTTTAGGGATTGATCAATTGATCCACCTTATAAATGAAGGGGGTGAGATCAACAAGTAGAGATATATAGAAGATGCTAAACATTGACCAGTGCAAATTTCAATTTAGAATTAGTCTCTTTTTTGTGATAAGTGTTCATTTTATAGTGATGAGAACTTGCTGAAAATGTTTATTTGGAGTCGCTTTTAAACACAAGATAGAGTCAACTCACATGCTGCAATAATGTTTCTGTTCTTATTTCAAAGATTCATTCGAGAAAACCAGATGGGGCATGTGTAGCTGTGTTTCTACAGATCGGAGTACTTCTTTAGTTGGTCATACGTCTGTAGTCAATCAATTAGAGGACAGCATACCTATTTGTTAGTTTGTAAGTTGACCATTCTCATATAATGGATTTTGAACTTGGCAGACTCATAGCCAAAAGGTTTTTCTCAGGGCACGTTTGTAAGTTTCCCATTGTCTCCAAATAGTGTGTGGTTTGCTTAATTCCCTTTACAATTTTATTTTTATGATACGATACCTAGGCCGATAATTTCTTTACATGTATTGAAATTATAAGTTTGTCAAATTTATACTTCGGTGTTGCAACACCTATTCACCTATCTCTAGGAGTTCGTGGTTTTTAACGTTGTTTTGTCAATTGATATCAAAACCTCAGCTCAATCCTTAATCTGTGTTGTCTAGATGCCTTCTATTGAATCTCTTCCCATATTGTCCCTATTTTGATGGGAACAACTATGCATTTAGGAACATTTGCATGAGAGACATTCTGAAAACTACAGAGGACCGTATTTGGTTAAGCGTGCAAAAAGATTTACATCATGCTTAGGTATTTTTCTTATACCATGTTGCACACCTAGCACTTTCACACACTTTATTCCATCTTAGAATTGTAGACTTGAGTGAAAATATATATCTTGGGATGGCAATCCAATGTGTATTAGATCAACCTTAAGTTTTAATTATACTTGAATTAGTTGAATCATATCTCATGAAAACACCCAAAAAAGATAAAAATTAGAAAATAAGGGGAAAAAAAGAGGAAAAATGGTATTCCTCTAAAAATTCACAAAATCTAGAGTGGAAAAATAAAAAGAGGATGTGTTGTAATATGAAGCACACCTCAATGAAGAGCTCATAAAACGGGAGAGAAAAAGAAGATATGAAGGTCCTAATATCATTGGATTTGACTTTCTTATTTGAGGAATATTGAAGGACGATAGAGAAAACTATACCTTATGCATTACCAGAGATTTTGAGTTTCCCATCTAGAATGCAACGCACACACTACACGTGGAATAATTTATATGGATTATACTTAGTCTTAAACTTGTATCTATCATACTTTAAGTATGCTTTTATATAATCTTAAAAATTTATGGGAAGGGCTTACTCAACTGATGTTTCAATTGATTCGATCTTTTAACACAATTAATATATCATATTACGTAAGCTTTTTCTTTTGAATTGCACTGAATCTCACAGCATTTTTTAGTCAGACGCTTTTTTCTTCTACCGGCGAGATAGCTGCTTAAGTGGTTCATTTATAGATTTATTTGTCTTTCTTTTTCCTTATTTTCCTGTGTTTCAACCAACTTCTCCTACAATTAGGGCTTCTCCATTTTATTTCTCTATTCAGCTCACGCCACTCCTTCCTCGCGTCCATCAAGCACCTCTATCTCTTCCTTCAAATTTTCTCTTGGAAGCAAGTTAAGTTTAGCCTCCATATTGTCTAGATTTACTCGGTTCTAGGTTTTACTTTCATTATTCATACAATCTCCTCTAATGGAATTGAGAGTATTTCATTTCCTTTCGTTGTAAAAGTTTAGAAGGTTCTCATTCGATCTCTGCAGGACAGCGGCTCATGATGTTCCATTGAACTCTAGATTGAATTTACAGGATCTTTACTTTTGTGTTGATACATTTTATATGTTGTTTTTGTTAGATGCATCACGCAAAAATTATTAACAGAAGACTACATCTTGAATCTTCTCTAACTCCCCTCGATTCGCTGATCCATAAGCTGAACTTCTATTCAACAAACATCTAGCTAATCCAGCAATTCTTCTAGGATGGGAGGTTCAACTGCCCTCTCTTCCTTTACCTGTTTCTATTTTTGCATCTCGTCAATGGGAATATGTCCTTAAAAATCCATCCCTACATCTTTGCTTCTTGTTCATGAATTCTACACCAATATGCATAGCATATCACCATCATAATTGCATAATTGCATGTGATGGTGCTTCTGATACATTAAATATTCCTAGTTCTGCTTCCCCCTATATCCATACTCATCAAGAACAGGCCCCCCTAATGATCAAATTGCTTTTTATTTGTTAAATAGACTGGTTTCTACTACAGTTCATCCCTTGAATGCTTTCAATCTGTCACAAGAAAAGCTATTTGTCTGTCACATTGTGATGCCTCGAACCCGAGTCACCCGACCAGACTCGAAACAGCCACGCAGAAACCCAAAATCATAAACAATCTCATAAATGCATCACTAAATTAAATATAATAATTATAATTTTCATAATAAATTTTCTCGAGATATTATAAGTCTACAACCTTAATATTTAGGAAACACAGTCCCGATAACATCCAAGCAAAACCTCTATCAATAGAGCTAACTCTAAAGCTTCTCGTCACGAGCTCCTATTTCCAAGATCATCTCTATCCTGAAGTTTCTCAGCAACAGCACGATCCCTTCTAATCTGTCATATCTTCTACTCTGGAGCCAACAAAATGTAAAGGTGAGCCAAATGCCCAATAAGTAAATAAATCAATAAAATAACATAATGCAATAATACGTCTAGGATAATAATAACATAATAATTACATAAGATAAATCGACAATTATCCACGATTCAACAACCTGTCATATTCATGACTCAAATGCCACATGACAACCAATCATTAAGATGCAAATTGAATTCCAGCGAATTTGAGTATCAACAATAGTATAGATTCCATTGAACCTATCACAAAAGAGGTCCTATTTATATGAGATGTCACGAAAGTCTTCTCAGATCTTATACATCACTGTGAACTATCAATCCACACACCCACCCCACGACTGAGTAACCTTCGAGATATCGGTGCTTGCATGTTTGACAAGCGACCTTATGGTCTCATAATACTTGCCAACCGTAATGTGCGAGTACCATATCCAATCCACACACACAAACGACATGCTCGTTATCCCATCAGGTAACCCACACATAATCTGTGATCCTCTGATCCACGTCCCTCTGGGAACATAATACTCATATCAACAAGTCAAACCCAACACCATCTCGATACGATATGCACCGATATCTCACCAATAGGTTCACAAAAATATAAGCATCCCTCCAAATGGCTTCAATTTTCAGAATATGGATTCAGTATCGGAAAAATGGAGAACACAATAAGGCGTCGTAACCTACCCTTCGACTCGATACTTTAGTGTTTTCATACACTTTCCTCAACTTAGCCATAAAGTGCCAATAAAATATACGCACGCATCTAAGTTAACGCGAAGAATAGATTACCAGAAATTTAGTAAGGAAATCCAAGAATAAATAATTAATTGATTAGTCTCAAACATTTATCTACTCCTCCGGTCTATTTCAATATTCAAATCCTATTACTATAGCCATAGTTTAATCTCAATTGTCACGTCCTGACAAAGTCTACGGTAATCAAATTAGTTCAATCATCTTGGCTAAGTAAGCAAGATTCAACAAAGTCATATAATATCATTAATTGCGTCCTATAACCACCATACAATCTTTATGTGAATATACATATATTCCCGGTACAAGTATACATCCTACATCATACATATATATATTGTAATTATACCATCACACCTACAGCCGTGTATGCACATCCCTTCCTCACAAATACACCGCACACATTGACACATACATATTTCCACACATGTATAAATATATATATATACACACACACCGAATACACGCGCACCCAGCCAACATACACAATATTTATAATCACCTAGTTCCCTAATTCATCCCTTAACGTGCCAACAACCAAATGCCCAACAGAACAAGAAGCTCTGTTTTCCCGATTTCGCTTTTACAACGATTTCCATAGAAATCCCACACATAACCCGATTTCAACAGCATCGGTAGAATTTGAGAGAGAGAGAGAGCAGATTTGTAATAAAGAAAGACTAATTGCAAAGCAAGAGGAATGTTACTTGCCTGATTTGTGACAAAATTGTAGCACGGTTAGGGTTTAGCGACAGCATTGGCTTCGGCACAAACTGTCGATGGAGACTTCAACTACAACGGTGGCAGCAACTTCAAACAATCACGGCAACACTCCCTCCAACACTGACGGCAACACTCCCACTGGCTCAGGCTTGCGGTGATGACTATTACTCTAACGATGACGGCGACTTTGGCACACAACTTTGCCAGCAGAGGTCCTACAGCACTACGACACGCCTCTATTTATAATCCCACAACAACAATCGACCGAGTAATTAAGCAGGGAATTGAATTGCCGAAATGTCTTCAGATTCAGCAACAGCTGAGTACGGC
>JAOVVI020006158.1:0-15843 GCA_028571085.2 Nepenthes alata | reverse complement strand
GAATTAAGAAGACGCTCTTCAGACAGCTTTAAAAGACGTGACATTTTATCTATCTATTTATATTAATAGTCTTACATAAGACTAGGTTATTGAATGAGTGTCATGTTGTCTAAGGGGGTCCTTTAAACATTTATGTGTTACGCAAACATAAGGATTGATGCAGTGTCGCAGCTATGTCATGATGGCCACGATGTATATGTCGGATGGTATTAAAGTATTTGATTGAAGATTCAGTTCATAAGATGGAGGGAGCTATAACAAGCTCACTGCAACATAGAGCCCATATGAAATAATAATACTACTAGACAGTTCTAAAGTGCGCATACACGAGTGCTAGAAGCCCTCCTATGTTCTCCTAATTTTTTATCCTTACTCCTACTTCCAATTGTGAGAATGTTATCTCGTCGATTTGGATGGCTAAGACTATAAAATATTTCTCACTGTTGGAATAAGAGAGCTTCAACAGCTTCCAAGCACTACATATGGCTAGTCACCTGATTTAACTGCCGGATGGAATAGAATAAAGATAAAGAACTCAGTATCTACAGACATTTGGACCATCGGACTTACACTTTAGATCCCATCCAAGCAATTGAAAGTCGTCCTAAGCTTATACAAGATGATACTCAAATTTGTGCAGAGATAGTTAGTCGTCCTAAGCATATATGAGATGATACTCAAATTTGTGCAGAGCTAGTTAGTCGACTTAGAACACCCCCCTCCCCCAAACACAAAAAAAAAAAAATAAAAAAAAAAAATAGAAGTGCTGTTAGATCTCTTTTACCTGATCATAGTGCACGGAGACATGGTAGAAGAAATACATGAACAGGATTATTCTGGCCACCTGAAATACATATCATATTTAGCATGTCATTTTGTCAAAGAGACAATAACGGCTTCGAAGGAGTTCACATGATAAAGGATGACATTTTAGAACGAGACAAAATGCTTAAAGGAGAAAGCCTAGGCCGACATTATGCAAAGTATTCAATATACATTGACAAAGAAAAGGCTACAAAACATGGATTATAATATCGATAACTATACTGGATTGGTCGCAGTCGTATTGGATAATACATGTTGATATTAGATGTTACAGAATCTTTTTTTTTTGGTTTTGTTATAGTGGGGCCACATCCAAAGTGAGTTATGTATTTACATTTGACCCCATTATCATATAGTTATATATTTGAATAGTTTTAATTAATTTTATCAAAATTAAATTCCATGGCCTTCTAAGTTGTTGAAAAAAAATACCCTAGACCTTTAGATCTACGCATGCTTTATATTTTTGTAAAATATGTAGAATTAATTTTCTTAGAAGATCTGGATATGGTCAAAACATATATATTTATATTTCCGGAAAAAAAAGAAAAGAAAAAAAAGGGCCAATATGTGGGCTGATATTTGGAACATCGGTAAATATGTAGTGATAATTTCCTTGTATAGAAAAATAACAATATCGAGACATCCCAATAGAGATATAATAGCAGTTGATATTTTGTTCCATGCTGTAGAAGTATGCCGTTCAACTTTCACTCACCAGCCAAGTGAAGAATATGGCCACTCCATTAACCACATATGCTTTTGATCTCTTTAAGCCAACAACATCAAGATACCTTTGCCACCAAACAGAAAAAAGGTTTCACATCAAACAAATCAAATCCCGGTCAGAATGTTATAATTTTACCATAGAGTTACCATCTCAAGTTGATCCCGGGTGTTGTTGTTTCTGAGATAAGAACCATGTAGACGTAGAGTTGACCTAGACCGGTAAACATGGCATATGCTAAAGCAGCCATAGATAAAAGATGATGTAACACCTGAGATAATCATGCATCAGTTTTACAATCAAAATAAAACTATGCCCTTCGCATGAAAAAAAACCATTCCCTCATTTTTTATTCTCTGGATTATTGCATCTGATGCTTAACCATCCTGGATATTTTGTGTTCTATAACAATAGGATATATTAAAAAGAAAAAGAAGAAAAAACTGACTACTGAGCATCACTTACGTATTCCATTCCCCCAAGAGAAGGGAAGAACCAGAATATCATCCCGATGTCAGAGAGGAAATATCCAACAGAAACCTGTCAAAGTAGCATAGTAAATATAAAGGAGGATAGAGATGATAATAAGTTTTGACAATCGACTGCACATTGCAATTCACAGGATGCCATAGCATCCAGTAGTCATCAATCTTCTCAAGTATGTATTCCACAGGATATAAGAGAGATTCCAAAATTTAATCAACTTGGCAAGTTATAAGGCTTATATAGTTCCTCTATTGCAATACCTTTCTAATTTCTTTGTTTTTTTTTTTGGGGTGGGGGGGGGGAGGGTTGCTGGAGATAGAATCAGGCCATTGACACGGCAGTAACCTAGACAAAGTTACCCTTGATTCCCAAGCATTGATGAAATATCAATGTCCGTTGTAGTCATATTGGTATCAATCATATCAGGTAATACGTAACGATATTAACGTCGCGGACACAATTGTATTTCTCATGACTATATCAAAAGTAAATTATATATTAAAATTTGACCATATTTAGTAAAATATGTATTACTAAAACTATGTACTAAAATCATATACTTATTTGGGGAGCTTTAATCAATTTCATTAAAATTAATTTTAATATCCTTTTAAATAATTGAAAGATACCCCAAAGCTTTTAATTTATGCATGTTTACATCTCTACAAAACTTGTAAATTAAGGCTTCTTAGAAGATTTAGAATTTTAGATATATTTAAAATGTGTGAAGTTGTGGATTTAAGCTTTCAAAAGATAAGTGTAGGAAAAAAAAATTGACCGATACATATTGCAAGTATAAGCAATATATCACCTATACAGAGACAATTTGGGACATTTATGGGATATTAGAACCTCACGATACCGATACATCTAGACTGATATGTCAAATATCGGCCTATATTTTCATCCATGTCATCTCTAGTGAAAGGCTTATCTCTAAAATTATTTGTTTCTTGAGAAAAAGAACTAGACCTATCAAAGGCCTTCAAATAGGACTCAGCTTTTGTACAACGGGCTCACTAATGCCAAATCCATCCACTCAGAAATACTGCTATGGCCAAGTATGGGCTGTTAGGTATAAGTACAAACTGCAACCCAACATTTGGGTACGGGCTGCCTATATAATTCAAGGCAGTCATTTTCTAAATGTGTGTGACAGCTTAAATTTAAATCCTCTAAAAAATTCAGCCAAATTCAAGCTAAATGAGTAGCTTGAGCTTCAGCACCAAACTCAGGTAGATCACGAGCTGTCTCATCACATTTACACTAATAGCAGGCTAATCTCTTCAATTAACAATCCAAATGATAAAAAAACTGTTTAAGTGCATATTATATATACACCACATAACAATCATAAGAAAGAGCCAAACTATATCTTCTCATATAGTAGCTTCTAGCTTTTTGAATTAACAAATGCATCTAGCGGATGTATCCCTTACGTGTTTTCTAGATTAATATTGATACTCTCCATGGTGAGAATAAAGAATATAAAAAACATGACAGAGTAGAGCACGAGACTCCCACGTGATGATGGGGTATAGGGAGAGTCAAATCACACTAACATTATTCTTGTGTTGCAGAGAGACTGTTTTAGCAGGTGGAACCACAATTCCATGTCACAATGGATAAATTTTACAGTTATGTGAAGAAATAAGTCACAAGGAAACATTCTTACCCCTAATACAAATGTTGAAATTGTTGAATGTCGAGATATCAGGAGGCCAAGTTGCTGGTCATCAGCATATAGATCTGAGCAGAATATCAAGTATAATGACATAATTGTTATAAATATTGCGTGCAAAGTTGATATAGCCCTGTACAATAGATTAAGACAAGTAAGGATTTTGGAAATCATAGGACCATTGTACTAAAAGATAGGAGCATTTTTCAAATCACCTGTTATTCCACTCAAATTGTTGTGCTCTTGAGAGGTCAGAATAGCTCTTAATGTAAAGGGCACTAATTAACTGAGAGAGATCATAGACCTAAGATTGAGAACATCAATGGAAAAAGAACAAACAGTTAGATCTCTGTCTCCTTTTTCAAATCATTGAAAACTCTCAAACATAGCAAGAGTTGCTAGCTTCACACACAAGCCTGAGAAATTACCATTTTGCAGGCCATGATGCCGCATAGAACAGAAGTACATGGTACTAATGGATCAGATAGTATGTATTCTTTGAACAGGAGCTCAGCCCGGTTCTGGTAATAAGTCACCATCATAGCAATTCTGACTTTACCAGAACTTTTATCTAATCTATTTAACAGCAAAAGCACCCATTAATAGCGATAAAACTTGAAACAAATCTCAAACTAGAAATATCTACATGATAGCATCTAAATTGCTTCATGAAGTAATCTTCTGAACCCATGAATTGGGAATCATGTACATGTTCTCACGAACAGTTTCTGAGCTAAACCCAAACTACCATTATCCCCCAAAAGCCACAATCGATAATATAATTGTCTAATTTTTCACAACAAGCAAGAATAAAGGGAAGAGGGTTTATTACACTCCAATACACAGAGCTTAGCAGAAATTACAGACCGCAACTCAACTAATAAATGCTTACATTCTGCTACCTTTTGTTTTTTTTTTGTTACGGTTCCGTCCACTTTAATGCATGGATGATGATGTGCCCAAAAATTGATTTAAATGAACCTTCAAATGGCAAAGCTATGCTAAATATATCAATGCAACAAAGAAGGAAAAAAAGGCATATTGTCCTCCCATGTCATGAACACCAGCCGGCAGTCTCCTCCCTCCTAAAATTTTCAAAAATTTATTGCATTCAGAGTTTTGGAATGTATGCAATTAAGTTGGCACTATTAAAGTCAACAATCTAGCAGAACAATGGAACTCAGTGATACACCACATCAGGCCTAACAAACATCCAGAAAACATCCACCACAAGTTACATTTTTTTCTCTTTTTGAAATTACACCATAAGTCACAAAATCTGGACTCCCCAAATCGTTTCCTCCAAGAAACTCATTTTAAGCCAATCTTGATCCTCAAAATCTTGAGGATCTAGAGGCAAATCATCAATAAGTGGTCTCCAGCCTGATTGCCTGACAACAAGTTCCTGTAGAGACTGCAAATTTTTTGTTGGGGACAAGTGACCACAAATTTTTTTGCCCTGTCAGCTTATTCATCCAAAATTAAGCCATTCACCTCCAAGTAAGAACTGTAATTAAACCTTCTAGAACACATATTGTAATGTTGGGATAAAGAACAATTACTAATCTAATAGAAAATACTAATATAATAGAAAAGAACTTGTATATTTTCCGTGGTTCTGTTGCTATCGCAGGCTTTACGCAATCGATCGGATCATATAGATAACCTTTTGACAAAAAATAAGTTATCGAAAGGATCTTAGAGACCCACCAAAGCACGAAAGCTAGGATATTTCAGAAAAAGGATTCTTATTCGAAGAGTGCATAACCGCATGGATAAGCTCATACTAACCCGTCAATTTGGGATCCGATTCGGGATTTTCCTTGGGAGTTATCGGGAAGGAATTTGAATGTAATAATATCGATTCACACAGAAAAAAAAAAAGGTTCTCTATTGATTTAAATGCTTTACCTATGGGATGGGGATAGAGGGAGAATCCTACAAATAGGAAGAATCCTAGAATAAAATGAGAAGTAGCTAACCAACTTCAAGGAGAAGTAGCTAACCAATTTCCTTTATCTCATTCAAAATCACTTCATTTTTGCAGATGATCTTCTCTTAAAAATGTAGTGTGTTTTGCTGCCATTTTAGCACAACATCGTGCTTGGGTGATGCCACCTTGGCACCTGTGGAATGATACATTTATTTCTTCAATAATTACTAGACCTTATATGCACATCAGCCAACCTATCAAAAAGAGTAACTATACTCTACCCGTCTTGGGCCAAAGCACCCTAGACAAAATTTTTTTCCCCAAATTTGAATACCACATCCTCCAACTCCTTCAAATATTTCTTCTTGACATTTGCCAAGGGACAAAACACATTTTTCTCCTTCAAAAGATAGCATGAAATTCCTTCAAACATGTGAAATTTTTTCACACTAAGGGCTCAATAGGAACTGTACAATTGGGTCTATATAATTGACAAATTCCATGGAAGTTGAAAACAGTGTTTGATTAACTTGATTAATGTAATTGGAATTATATTTAACCATTGAAGTAAGATTCAAATAGCACCATACGAAGTAATTGAAAATAACACCCATGGGTGTCATTTTCGATTGCACCACCGATGGCATTGCAAATATTGGTTACGTAAATTCATTTATTTCACCAAACATTTAACTTACAATTACGTGGAACTCAGATACCAAGAATTTGATCTTATGGAATCTCCTCAATTCCAATGAATCTAAACAGGTCTTAACGGAAACAAACACCTCCAAGTTCCAGTTGTTTTCAGTAATTGTTGCACTGGTTTCATCTTTGTAGGAGCAAAGGCTGGTAAAACCTGGAACAGCTTTACTATTACAACACTCGAATATTGTCTTTCAATCCCTCTATCTTAAGCCGCACATTCATGACTTTTAAATGATACCTTCTTTCAAAACAGCAACAATAAACCCCAAAAAAGAATTGGTTCATGGTCTGAAACTGAAATAGTGCTGCCAAATTGAATCACCTGAAGAAGCACCTCAAAATCGAACCAAATCAATCAGGAAACTGGGCAATCTCAAATGAGACACCTGTCCTCAGTCCACTGCATCGTCATAATTTTTCAAGCGAAGATCAACCAAGTTGCAATCAACAACTTGATTACAGTAGCAACACTGGATCACTGACAGTCTTCATTTAACACAAATGAAAATTTTAGCTCAATAAATTCTCAACCCACAGTTCAAGGCAGTAACCATATGGCTTTTACAAACTCCAGACCAACCCACATAATGTGCCAGCCTCGAGCATTGCAAGGTCATATCCTGTGCATAGCCATTTTGAACATTACTCCATGTTTTGGACCACAGAAATAGAATTAAAAAAACAGTCCAGTATATAAAGCTTCCCTATATGCTGGGTTCGGAAAAGGGTCAAATTAGTTTGAGTCTATAATTTGCAGTCTTATATTACATTATACAAAAGGTATTTTTTTAACCACTCAAATCCATAACCTTTAGGTTATATAACGACAGTTCTATCAGTTTCAGCCAGGCTCCCCTGCACCGCTAAAATAGACTGCTCCCAGTAAAATTATATCTGCAACCACAGGTCTTTTACTGCATATAACCACAATAATGCCGACAAATTCAAGAGCACCAAGCTCCATCCATTCAGCATATCTCTGTTCTCTAAACCACTTTTCACAGTCCTCAAGAAAATTCATATGCTTTGATTTCTTGAGAGCAAATTCGGAGCCTCTCGTCAGACATCAAAGCCAGAGCCATCTCAGTCGCAACTCCAAAAAACAAACAATTATCACCAACAAAAAACAGAAAATCCTAGCAACAATTCCTTTATCCCGTCAGCAATTGAGAACACAGAAGTTGAGATTAAGGTTCCATCTCATTGAAAAGAAAACATTTAGGGAAACCATGCTTCCGTTTTTCAGTTCAGTTGGTATGACATGGATGGAAAATAAATTCCATCAAATAAAAGAAATTATTTTCTTTTCCATTTGGACAACTGTCCATTTCCCCACCGCCACTATCACCACTCTGCCACCATTGCCCCCTTCATCGCGACTCTACTATCACCCTGCCACCTCAACACTACCATTATCACCACCCCACCACCATCAACAGGTCCAATACTAACCCCACGACACACCCATCATCCCACCACCACCAATCTTTTGTTGTATTACACTATATGAAGAGTATTTTAAAAAAATCCATCATCCGCTAAACAAAGGCCTAATAAATAGGAAAGAACAAAGTTAGAAAACAGAGAGTTAGGAAATCAAGAACAATAGTGATGCAGACACGGAATAATATCCACAAAGAGATCAACATAAATTCAGACGACATACCAGAGAATTCTCCACCACAATCTGCCGAGTCCGAGTTCTTTCTCTCGTGGTTAACCATTGCAAAACGTTAGCCTTTGGGATTCCCCTCCAAGAAACAGAGCTGTAACTTATTTACATTAATATATTCATTCTTTTTCATCAACAGAGACTTGATGAAATCTAATCCTTGAAGAAACCTAATCACGGGTCAGGCGCCCGGTTCCATTTGACCCGGTTCTTGTATGAATTTGCCAAACCGGGTCGGACACTTTCAGTGTATTTGATATTTTTAAATATATAAGACTAAGTAAATTTATATAAAATTGAATAATTTCAAAAATATGTTAAATTTAATTATAAAAAATAAACAGGTAAAAAATTATAAAAAAATTATCAAAATATGTAGTTATATATTTGATGAGTCTAATAGTTTCGTGGGCCAGTCCAATTAAGGGTTAACCATCGGCACATAGGGATAGGCCCAACAAGCAACAAACAAAGCCTCAAGAAGGGAATCGATCTGACCCAACCTAATCACCACTACAGCGGCCAAGATAAGGTCTAGGGAGTAATGGGCTAAGGAGATAAGTGTCAGTAGCCCAACTGATAGTACAGATTGACAGACAAATTTAGGAGGCTCTCAGCCAGACAGCTAATAGAGCGATCAGAGTATACGTTTGCGATGCACCGAGCACATGTATGTAGGCATCGCCTGAAGCTGTCACTCCAGTCGTCTGATGAATGAGTTGGGGGGGACAGCTAACAGCCATCTCGCCATCGCAAGACGACATTTGACAGGGGTGGCTCCTGTTAATGCCCCAACGGCCAGCAAACCTAGATGTGACACCTGTTATGAACCTTGGCGTCAAAGGCCTTCTCCACGAAGCATTACAAATACTCTTCGTCGTCACGAAGCAAGAAGACTTTTTAAGAAACTTCTTTAGGGGACTTTTCTTGAGACCTTGGAGAGAAGAGAAGAAACTTCTCTTGAGACCTTCAAGGACTTTTTTGGCGTCTCTCACGAAAGCTCTTTTCAAATAATCGGAAGCTCCTTCGAACTAGGGTGACCCCCTCACTGTTTGGAGTTCTAGGAGAGAATTATGCCCTCTTCCACGAATACAGGTCTCTCCACATCTCTTCATTTTTAGTGTGCCGCTTACCAAGTGCAATCTTAATGAGCTATTTTTTAAGTGCACTCATATTGAGCCACTCACTAAGTACAATTCTAGTGAACTACTTTTCAAGTACACCACTAATGTGCTACTCATCGAGTGTAATTTTTGTGAGTTACCAACTGTGTATAACCAATCGGAGCTAAGTCATCTATTTCTTTAAACTGCCCCCACTAGGTGCACAACAGGAGCCTAGTCCTCCTCTCATATCCCCCACATAAATGTAACTCTGCATTCTTACACATCATCCTTATATCTTTTTATTTCCTAGTAAAAAAGGGACTTTTCGTCCCAAATTGCACAATAATATTTCTACCCCTTACAATAATAGCAGAAGTAGTACAAAACTAAATATTCGATACATGTAATGAATATTTATTTCTAGATACCAACAATAATCATAAACATAAGAAATATATATAATAATAAGTAATAATAAAAAGATACAATTTTTTGGTAATGCAGAAAAAACTCGATAACTACGATAATCGAGAAAAATCATATGAGTTTTAACGAAAAGGTAAGAAATGCACTATGAAAATCAACTTACAAACTAGGTGGTAACGACGCGCTAATCTAATTGATTTATTCCCGTCTTATGATCCTGCTCAAAAACTCTTTGGATTTGTCCGCAGCAACGGAACCAGATACCTTTTGATCTTCACGTCAATCTTCCATCTCGGACCACTTAAAGTAGCGTATATGACCATATCCCCTTCTTCAACGTGCCAACGTCTCTAACGAAGGTACAAATACCATTTAAATTAGGGCAATTGAAAATAAGGTGCATATATACAGAGGGCTAGAAAAATGGGTTTAAAAATTTTATACGTTGCCGCGGCGCTCGAGCATGAGGTGAGCACACCGAGTATTTCATGAGAAATCTTATGTAAGCTCGGGCAAAAAGGAGGCGAGCAGCGAGCGGAGTGTTTATAGAATTTGCGCTCGAGTGCACGGCGAGCGCAGGGGTTCAAAAATTTTGGCTCGAGCGGGTGGAGAGCTTATGGCAAGCACAGGGGTTTGAAAATTTTGGCTTGAATGGGTGGCGTGCGCACGGCAGGCTCGGTGCTCCTGGAACCCGGGAACGGACAACTACGTAAATATGTTGATGCAGCACTTCAATGAAATATAACCTGATATCGACACATAATTATATATGATCACGGAATATGCCAACCATAAAAATTATCCTAACAATCTCTCATTTTGACAATTCTATGACAAAACACATAAATAAAAAAATACAAGTGAAGTATGAGTTCAGACGCTATTGAGATAGAACCCGTGTATATAAAAATCTATACTTAGTGAGAAATAAACATAATACAATAAGTAAACGTAAAAACCTGCATTAACACTGCTGTGTTGATACTGTGACTGTTACGTCAGTACTATAATTGTGGTGTCTAGTCAAATATGGTTAGTACAAATAGGCATAATATAAAATTATATAATATGGCGGTAGCAATAGGCAAAGAAGACAATATGTAGCAACAAAATGAATGAAGGCAAGGCAGTAGCAACAAAAATAAAAGAAGAACCCCTCCTCACAAAAGTAACAATAACTTCCCCTTACAAAAATAACAATAGCTCCCCCTAACAAAAATAATACCGCCTCCCCTACCAAAAATAACAAAATGGTCTCTTCCTTTGAAAAACAATTCTTTAATTCCCCCTTATAGGAACAATCTTCCCGAAGAATAGAAATTTACTTTCCATTTTTGTCACGAATGACTAAAAAGTAATGGAGCTCACTTTTCGTGATCCACATATTCTTACCACATTTTATAATTTTGGTTAAATGTGTCACTTGATCTTTTAGAAGGTGAATATGATTGACGAGATTTTCTATCGTTGAATTTTTTCAACAATTATTTCGAAGAGATGTTATAGGGCAATAGGGATGAATATGGCCAATAATGCCGCACCCATGGCAAGTAGGCACAAACTTAGTGAGTTTATTTATGACCGTTTGGCTACATGGATTAGCTATATGATTTGAGTCAAATCTTTTCTTTGCACGTTGAGGCATCAATTGAGAGATTTAAAATGTGTTAATATTTTGGTGTGGAATTTTCATGGCGAGAACAAAGACTGTCTTAGGTTGCAGGCCGTGTTGGGAAATTCTCTCCACATATCCCAGACCTTTTTTATTTTCAGTAACTTTTCCAACCCTATCATATGGTCCAATTTCAAATCATTGCGAGCAGTTTTACAATCAGATTCAAGAGATGTGATTTTTTCAGTAAAGGAGTTTTTCAATTGCTCAACTACTTGAACTTTTGTGTCTAACTTGGATTCAAAAACTAATTTTTTTTTTATTTTTGTCAGTTTATACTTTAATAACACATTTGTTTTCTTGATTTGTAAATATTCTTTAAACAAATTATCATAAGTATCTTGAAGGCCATACAATTCAGACTTTGGCTAGTTCTCAGTCATAAAAAAGTTTAAGACTTTCTTCTAAATGTTCATCACTTCTACACATCGAGGTTATAAAAGTCATAGACTTGACAAGGCTATCTTCAGTGCATTTTTCGATATCTTTTTCTTCGTCATCGCGCAAGATTGCATTAGCTTTTAAGGTTTGTCCTTATTGGCGTTTAATATTTGGGCATTCAGTACGATAATGGCCAAAACATTGACACTCATGACATTGAACTCTTTGGATATTTTTCAATTTATATTCTTTACTATCACGTCGATCTTTCTTATCAAGTTTAAGCTATCTTTTTGAATCCTAATTAGGTTTGTCCGTGGAATTTATTTTTATTTAGGAATTTTTAAAATTTCTAGCAAATAAGGTAAAATCTTCATCACTATTCGATTATTTATCAGAGTCCCAATTTCTCTCTTCCTTAGTTGATTTCAGGGCAATTGATTTTTGCTTCCTTAATTGTGGAAGTGTGTACTCATAAGTTTGGAGAGATCTTACAAATTTTTTAATATTTATTTTATCGAGATCTTTACTTTATTCGATTGCGGTGACTTTTGGTCTAAATCGTTCAGAGAGTGATCTAAGAATTTTTCTAACAATATGATTTTCAGGAATCTATTCTCCTAAATTAAACGTGGAATTCACAATATCGTTCAATTGAGTATAGAATTTATCAAAAGTTTGATCATCTTTCATAAATATTTCTTCAAATCTAGTGGTTAGCATTTATAATTTTGAATTTTCGACAAATTTGGTTCCTTCATGAGTGATTTTCAGAATATTCCACGCATCTTTTAAGGTCTCGCATATAGAGATGCGTTTAAACTCATCGGAAGATACAACCATAAAAATAATATGTAACCCCTTACTATTTCAATTATATGAATCAAGTTTTTCTTTTGACTATAAAGATAAAACTTTTGGTTCATCGTTGGTTGAACTTTGGGTGGTGTCCACCCCGTTTGAGTGCTAGCCCACACTCGTTCATCCATCGATTTGAGAAAAGCTCTCATACAAACCTTCCAATACGTATAATTACTCCCATCAAAGAAGGGAGGCACGGATAGAGATCCACTAGTGTATATCTAGATTTTGAGGTCGCGAATCAGGGTGAGTCTCTGATACCAATTAAAAAAGAGACTTTTCATCCCAAATTGCGCAATAATGTTTTGACCCCTTGCAATAATAGCGAAAATAGTACAAAACTAAATATTCAATACACATAATAAATATTTATCTCTAGATACTAACAATAATCATAAGCATAAGAAATACAAATAATAATAACCAATAATAAACAGACACAATTTTTTAGTGACGAACGAAAAACTCGATACCCACGATAATCGAAAAAAATCTTCCAAGTTTTAACGGTCAGGGAAGAAATGCACTATAAAAATCAACTTACAAATTCGGTGGTAACGATGCGCTAACTTAGTCGACTTACTTCCGTCTTGTGATCCCTACCAAAGAACTCCTTGGATTTGTCCGCGACAACGCAATCAGATATCTTCTGATTTTTGCGTCAATCTTTCCTCTCGGACAGTATGAAATGACATACATGACCGGATCCTCTTCTTCAACGTACCAACGTCTCCAACGAAGATACAAGAGTAGAAGTATAAAATCGGAAAAGAGAAATGGTGAGAAAACCCGTTAGAACATGAAGCACGACGATGTAATTTTAATTTTCTCAATTGGAGCAAGAATAATGAAGTAAAAGAAGAATTTCTCTCAAGAGGCGCACTCCAAAATGCAGCAATTCAAATTAGGGCAACTGAAAATAAGGTGCATAAATATAGAGGGCTCGAAAAACGGGTTTAAAGATTTTGCCAGTTGCCGCAGCGCTCAAGTGCATTGAGCGCACCAAGGGTTTCATGAGAAACCTTATGTGCGTTCAAACGGGATGGAGGTGAGCAGCGAGTGTGGTGTTTTTGGAATTTGCGCTTGAGCGCACGGCGAGCACAGGGGTTCGGGAATTTTGGCTCGAGTGGGTGGCGTGCGAACGACAGGCTCGGTGCTCCTGGAATCCAAAAATGGACAGTTACGTAAATATGTTGATGCAACACTTCGTTGAAATACAACCCGACATCGACACATAATTACATATGGTCGCGAAATATGCCAATTATAAAAATTACCATAACACATTGGAAATATTTCTAACTTGATTGTTAGAGGATAAATTGATAAGTGAGTTCCGTCAATTCTCTGACCTCTTGTATGTAGTTTATGGTGCGTAAGTTCTAGGTTTATAGAGATGGAGATCGGACCTACTCTAATTTAACCTACAGTGAAAGATCAAGTGTCTCCCTAATCTATACAATAATCTGAATATTAGAGATGCATCAATATTATTTAAGTATGATTCCATATTTTCCATAAAAAAAGCCAAAAAAAATTACTAAAAATTTTGAAACCTTCCGTAAATTTGTGGGTCTCATAAATAAGAGGATTATATTACTATAGTCTTATATCACATAAATATAAAAAATAAATTCTATATGTTTTTTGTGCAGTAATTTTATATAGTTTTACCTTTTTATGACTTTTATAAATTTTTTAAGAAGGTTAAACCAAACATAGTATAATTATCACATATAATTATATATCCTTTAATAACTTATATCCCACATAAATAATTCATTATATATCCTTTAATAACTTATATAATATAACACTTACAATATATTATATAAAAATAAATTAAAATCAAAAGTATATATAATTATTTAATAAATGTAATTTATTACAAATAAATATAATAATTTATAAAAAATATCACCCATCTTTTAGGAATGCTGTTTTAATTTCTATTTATAGTTTATTTTTTCAAATGAAGATTCCAGAGTCAAGATATAAAAGGCAACCTATTATAAGCCACTAAAATTCGTTTATTAAGCCATTACATAGTCAAATGCCTAAAATTATTAGTGCATCTTTAGCTCAATATATAAATATAAATTAATAAATAATGATGCGTTTTTAGTTTTGAATTATTAAAAAAATTAAGGAACTGCATGATTTTTCTGATAGGTTAGGTTAAAATGGGTCCGATTTTCGTTATTTTAAATTTGGATACTGTACAATATAACTGACGAACAAGAAGTCAGATGATAACGAGACTCAATTTTTGATATATACTATGACACTTAAATCAGAAATATTTCTCCAGTAGATAGAAAGATAGTAAAAAATATTAATCGTGGATGTATGTTTCGGGAGATTGAGTATTAGTGTAGGGCTAGGCTCTGGGTGCGCTCGATTGGGGAGTGGCTTAGAGATAAAGGATTAGGTTTCAACGGTGTGCTCAGCTCAGAAAAGGTTTTGAGACGGAGAGCTGAACTCTAATGAATGCGCTCAATTGAGAAGTAACTTTAAGATGAATGATTGAATTTTGGTGAGTGCGATCAGTTGGGGAGCGGTTTTAAGACGGAGGATTAGACTTAGGTGATTCGGTCGATTGAGGTGCAGCTTAGAGATGGAGGATTGGGTTCCAACGGTGCGCTTGGCTAAGGAGGGTCTTTGAGATGGCAGGTTGAATTTTAATGAGTGCGCTCGGTTGGGGAGCAGTTTTGAAGCAGTAGACAAGGTTCCGATGAGTGTGCTTAATTGGGGAGTGGTTTTGAGATGGATGATTGAGCCCTGACGGTATAATCGGTCGAGGAGCGGCTTAGAGAAGGATGATTAGGCTCTGGCAGTGCACTCGGCTAAGGAGTGGCTTTGAAATGGAGGGTTGAGTTTCAATGAGTGCGCACAACTGTGGAGCGGTTTTGAGACAGAGGATTGAATTATGGTGAGTGTTAGTCTGGAGTCGAGGCTAAGAGAGCCTTCTTTCTCTCTTTGCTTTCTCCCTTTTTTGAAAAAAAGGTCCTCTCCCCCTTCGAGAAGGACGGTATTTGTAGAGTGTGCGCTAACTAACTGTTGATCGGGTGTTGATGATGCCATGATTTCCTGGCGTCCTAGGGAAGCCACCCCTTATTGTTTTTGGGAAACTGTGCTTTTTTAGGTGATTAGGGGGTGTTAGACTGGCTGTCACGGTACGACAAACTTATGGTCACACGGGTGTACTTGCTGAATGGGAATTGCTAGGTGGACACCATTGAGATTCACTAGTGGGCCAATCAGAAGGGCGGCCTCTATAGCCCATATTCTGTTGGGTAAATTTTGAGCAATGTGCCTGGATTCTAGGCCGTGTGGGCCCTTTGTTGACTGCTGCTACTACTTCC
>JAOVVI020006157.1:0-15844 GCA_028571085.2 Nepenthes alata | reverse complement strand
TTTTATTTTTTTTGGCCATTGGAGTTTGGGAGTCATCGGAAAAGCCTCCAGCTCCCGGCCGTTAACATGTTATAGGCAAGCTGAGCATCGATACGGCTACCCAGAAGAGTTATTGCCATGGAAGGCAATTTATTTGGACGATACACTAGCTGAAAAATGTATCTTTTTTGTTATTTTTTGGTCGTTAACTTTTCAGTCATTTTTCATAGACGTCGCTAATTTTACGAACCATGAATTCGGGTTATCCTATAAATTGTGGATCGCAAATTGGATCTTCATGTTGAGTCAATCTGATACAGATCTGGTCTCTCTAATCTCGAACCAGAATTCTGCGTAATATAACTGAAAACGAGAGGTCAGAGGACAGTGAGAATTGTTTCCATCATAAATCCTCCGACGCTAAAATTAGACATCTTTCCAAGAGAATAGAAAGATACATGGAGAATACGTGGATGCATGTATTGGTGGATTGAGCGTGCGTCTAATTGATGGGCGACATAGAAATACACCCTCTTGAGGAGCGTCTTAGAAGGCGGCAATTTGCACGGCCGTTTTGGATATTACCAGGTCAATCCTGAGGGATGATCGGGTATTTGATAGGAGAGATAAATTATATAAGGACTTAAGGGGCAGTGCCCTCTAACTCTCTTTTTTCTTTTTCTCTCTTACTTCTTTGGCTTCTTTCCTTTAAAACTTTTCCTTTTTTCTTCTAGGGACTCTCCCCTCTTTTTTTCCTCCCGTGGCTTTGCCCCTTCATCCATTGGGAAGAGGATATTTATCTGTTGGAGGTGGTTATTCTTTCTCCCTTATAACCGCCAGTAACAACCACCTATGATATTCGTCTGTGGATAAGACGTAACAGTTGAGCGGTTTTATTTTTCTGGGTCGAGTATACTGAATCCATCAAAAATATATATTACGGATGGCAAATAAAAAGAGATAATATTTAAACAAAAATAAATTTTAAAACATTTTATCAGTAAGAACATTATTTGTATTTTTTATATAGTTTGTACAATAAATAATTGCTATACTTAAAATAAGAAATAAATAACTATTTCGATCTACAGTCTAGACGTCGATCTATTTTGGTAGCTGATAAATATACATACTCTCTAAACTTTACAAATAAATGGCATATAATATATTATAAAGTATTAGTTAATTATATATAATAAATATTGACAGAGAATATTTACTGAATGAAAAATTTTAATTGAATGTTAATATTTTTAATTAAATAATTAAAAATAATATATTAATCATTTATAGATTAAATATTAATATAATATTTATTCTAAAATTCTTTATATAAAATAGAATACGAAGTTTGTTGAATATGATCTAAAATAAGATCAATTTGATCAAATAAAATACGAAGCCTCCCAGATTACAAATTCGTGAAAAAATATAAAATAGCAGAGTTGTGTTAGTCTTAGAATTGAAGATAATTAAAAATTTATCTTAACACTTAATCTATTAAATAATCGATTGACTAAATTACTAAAAATGCTAAAAGTTAAGGCACTTAATGACTTAAGAGAAAATTAAACCTGACATTTAACTTGACGAACGATTACATAAATTGAGAAATAAACTATTACATTGAACAAATAAATATAGCAATTGACTGACAGGTATTAAACCCTGGACGATTATATGCTTATATAATGGCTGACTTGTTTAATTTTTAACCAGTATAAAATTTTAATTGATATGTATTCATGTCAATTTTTTTAAATAAATATACTAATTAGTAACAAGATTATAAATATTTTAATTTTTTTAGTCTATGGGATCACTGAATCAGGAAGAGAAAACACAAATATAGAGTATCAGCCTTGATACATCTGTGTATTTAATAGTCACGAAATTAAACCCTTCAATTTTAATATTCTTTCATATTCACTCAGCTCTAATTTGTTATTATCATTTATTCTCAAAGAGATATTTTTGATTTGAGTATCGGATAATATATCAAATAGTGAGTCATTATACTTTAATCTCTTGTTAATTGTTATGGTATACATGATCAAAATTATAAAGATTTAACAGTTTGACCCAATTTATTTAGATGATTATCCAAATCATAGGTACGCATTAAAGTTTAATTTAAAATGTAAAATTTTAAAAACATAGAAGATTTCAAGTATGAAATAAAGTGTGATCTATAATATTTTTCAAAACATTTATTTTCTTCATATTTTATCCAACTAAATATAAGGGATACTACTTATAATATGAGTATGTTTCAGTATTATCTAAATGTATAAAATATTAAATTAAATTGATTAAAATAATAAAAGATAAAATTTATATAAATAATATTAATTAGTAAGATATAAAATTTTATTATTAATAATGAACAATGTTACACTTATAATCTCCACGGCATCCGTCCCTATTTATCTTTTAAATAAGATTTCTATGTATTATACTCATTTATTGAACATAGTATTTTCATAACGATGAGATTCCGTGAATTAACAATATTTATGGATTAATGAAGCTAATTTAAAAGGTTAGCCATGCAGAAACAATCATACGATCAAACACAATGGCTTTCTAACTTATACCTTTGAATTATTTATCAGTTATATTATCTTATATAGTATTTTATCTATTTATTTATATAGCAAATATAAATAAAAATTAATAAATTGTACATATCATGTTATACAAGGATATACCAAGGTTATTCAAATAATATATTCAAGTTTAATTCCATAGCAATGAGAATAACCTCATTATTATGAGACTTAAGTCATTTGTCAAATATTAAACAAAATTAAACTAATTATCAAACTACCAATAATGAAGTGTGCATGTTCAGAATTTACAACTTATTGAAGCAGATTAAGTCAAGTTAATTGTCTGATAAATCCTAATTAGTAATTAAATATCAAAGTTTGGAATGATATTTCATGCTAACGGATAACTTACTTTCTTTGGTACATTATATTTCTACAACCTGATTTTAAGTTATTGACTGAGTTTTGTATAACATAAGACAACAAGTTCTCTATATGGTATAAAATATAGTATATAAATATAGTAGTTCTATTACTTGTTAGGATTTGGGTCACTTCCATGTGAGTCCATATTCGGTTGACAGACCAATCGAAGATTTGGCCAAACACTCATATGAGGTACAATATCTAGGCGGAGTATTATTTTGTTCGTGTGCGCGACGAATGGCCGAAGGGCTTTCGGTCGAACTGTTTTGCTGAAGGATGATCAGATGGCGAAAGAGAGTACCAGTTGGACTGATGGGGGCTGACTGGATTGAATATGATGAAGGATGACAATGATTTACCAAAAGTGCATGAACTGGCGAAAGCGCAAAAAATTAGTTGGTATAACAAATCACCTGCAAAATCCAGAGTAGTTGAGTGATTTGTGGGATTTAGACTAGTAAGTGCCGTCAGCAAAAGAAATATAAGAATGATATTCATCTTATATATATTGTCATTACTACTATCAGGTCATTGAATAATATAAGGAGTCGAGCTTTTGTATTCTGTTTCTTGGGTTTTTATAACCATTTTTCATAGTGGAGATTTATGGATGAATCGTCCCGTGATTTTTTCATCTTATTTAGAAGAGAGTTTTTATATAAAATTGTGTGTATTTCAATTTTTTCTTTGCTATGCGACTATTGTTTATCTGCCGTTTGTCGTTATCATTGTTATTCTTTCCTCTTAGTTCAACTGACTTGCCGGCTGATCCCCAACATTTCTACCTATCTCAGAATAAACATATAGTAATCTTCTTATTTAAAAAAAAATCGAGGCGATAAGTTCTTTAACACCATGCTTCACTGTCGAGAATAGAAGTTACTAAATAAATACTAATATCAACTATTAAAATCGATACATAATCCTTATAAGAGATCTGATTATGATGATCAATGCAATCGAGTTGTTTGTTCTCATCTTTAATATTACTTTCGTCCTACATTAGGAAGAACACAGGCCCCATTAGCAGGTGGAACGTGATGTCCTTCACCAGGAGGACTCGGACCTGTATCAAAAATAACAAAAACTTAGAGAATTTTTTAACTCGTCACCTCCTTTTCCAACTAGCCTCGGTACCGAACTCTTCATCCCCTCAAGAGAAAATTTACTGGCAAAATTCTTGCCACCTTCTCCACTTCTGCCACCAGCTGAGCCACCCTTATTATCGCCGTTCAACGGCTGCGCCTCCTTTAGGGGAGGAGCTGATAATATCATGACAGAAATGAGAAACCACAATGTCATTCCAAATTGCACTTTACTACCCATATTATATATTAAAACAAGCTGGTTTTAGCTCTGTATGATTGTGGGCAGCCCTAGTCCGAAGGGCTTTATTTGTAGTTAACCTTTGGCCTACGTAAACTCGACAACAAAATCAATTAAATAATAATTTACAAATGTGGAGATAATCGATCGAGAAACCTCGAAACCCAATAAAAAAATAATGCAATTCTCAAATTTCAGTTCATGTATCGATAAAGTTCAGTTCATGTATTAATTATATATAAAAATATGTAATATTATTTATTATGTAATAAAGTATGTGTTGTTTGAAGGCAAACTTTGAACTTTATACTTGGAATGCCAAATTAATAAAGGAAAATAATAATTGTATTTTTACTTTACAAATATTATACCAAAAATATGTGATACGTCTTTGGATTACAAAATGAATTAGGGAACCGCCTAATCTTACTCAACAAGTTCAACCAAAGTTGAATCCTGGATGGTGGGATAGAAGATTGTGGGACTTGCTTTCTAATATATCATTCGATATTTAAATCAAAATTTTTCTATACTAGAGAGAAAGATGGAGGAATGTAAAAATAATACGTAAATACATATCTGAGGGAATTGAGTATTTGATGAAAAGTTAGGCTAAAATAAGTATGTTCAATGGGGAGTCGCTTGTAGAGAGTTGTGCTCGACAGTGAGCAGTTTAGATAGAAAAGTACACTTGGTAGATGGAAAGCAGTTTAGAGAAAGAGATACGCTCGATAAGGAGTAGCTTAGAGAGAAATGTGCACTCAATTGGGAGCGACTTAGAGAGGGAGATGTGCGTTCAAGAGAGAGTTGCTTAAAGAGAGAGGTACACTCAATGAGAAGTAACTTATAAAGTGAGGTGCACTCAATAGGAAACGACTTATAGAGAGAGGGGTGCTTGACGGGGAGTAGTTTTAGGAGGTCTCAATGCATGTCGTCACCTAAGACTGGAGAATGTTTCCATCTTCATAAGTTGAATGTTCGCTTGCTTGCTTTGAGGGTTCAGAGTTCAGATCCACTTTTTTTAGAAGGAGAGATGTATTTATAGATGGAGCGTAGGTTGTTAGCCTTGAGAGATTCACGTCTCTGCAACCATGAGTAGTCAACATCCATACCTGCGATCATTGGCTGCAAGCGCTATAACCCTGTATCTCCGAGTAGCCATCATTATGCTCCTACTCTTGGTACTCTACATTGCCAAAATCCCCTAGGTGGTGGGCTGATAGCTACCGCCTACAATCCTTGCACCTGTAGCCACTTTAGATAGCGTGATGGCAAGGGTTGATGGATTTATTTGTTGAGGTGAAATGGGTTGTACAACGTTTGCGGGCCTGCCCTTAGGTCATCTATAGTGGATCATATACTGATGGGTTGCTTGGGATTGTGTTGTCCTGGGTCTTCCGCGACCGATTTTGAGCCTTGGGTTTCATGGGGCTTTCATTAGACCGTGGCTTTTTGGGCAATTTTCTTCTATATAGGTCAGACTCTGAGTTGGTATATTAGATATCGAAACTATCAATATGTACAAAAAAAAAACAAAAAACAAAAAGAGGGGAAGCATATTTATATTTTTAAATAAGTGATGATATTACTTAATTTTTTTTTGAATAAATAATATACAAAAACATGAATAATGTCTCGTGATTCGTAATTTTCATCATGGGAAAGCTGTAATTAGCGGTCTGTCCTAACAATGGAAAATTGTTCTCCTTTAAAAAGCTTAACTCATCTATTAAATATAAAAATAGAATCCATAAGTTTAAAAATTAGGATCCATATTATATATAAAAATACTATATAAAAATCGTCTATATATTATTTAATATTCATATATAGTATCAATATTGCAACATTGTATTTTGGAATGTAATTTTGAAGTATTTATTTCATACTCTTATAATTATTTTATCTGTTTTAAAATGAATTTATCGTCTCTTCTGAAATAAAGATTTAATAAGAGTTATAACCATTTTTTTTAATTCTTTTGTTAATTAAATAAAAACGTATTAAGTATTTGTTTCTATCAATAATTGATTCAGCATTATTGACCTCTACATTCAACGACACACTTCTTGGTCATTAACGTCAATATTCAGTTATAGGTCAAGAAGACTAATTAGCTAATTATTAATTAGTTCAATTTTCAAGATCTATTTGAATCATATGATAATAAGGATAATTAATTACTAATTAGACTGCTTTATATATTATCATGGACCATAATCTTATTTGAAATATATATATAATACGTACTTGAGATTTAAATTATAGTATAAATTAGAGAGTTTGACGTTATATTCGGCTAGTTCGAAAGAATATAGGTCTAGTTTTCACAATTACAAATTCAGATCCTGCGTACCATAATAATTCAACGAAAGATAAGAAGTATACGAGACTCATTTCCTAATATATTTTTACGTGCTCAAATTAATAATCTTTTTAATAAAAATTGAAATATGTGAAAAGGAAAGGAGTAAGTGTGGAATTAAGTTCGTTCGGAGGGTGTGTTCCAATAATCTAATTGCACTTGCAATATATGATTATTTGCCAAAGTATATGACGCTCCTCTCCTTGATTGGGAGGTTTGTATTTATAACTTAGATACCAATCAACCCATTTATCTGGAATTGGTTTGACTATTGCTTGAAGTGTTATGTTGCATTGAGTTTTAGTCGTTATGTTGGTAATATAATAGCTATTTATATTAGTTTTGTAACCGCATAACAGTTAATTTTTAACAATTATTAGGCTATTACAATATGATTTGGTGCAATTGATCATCCATAAATTATACATAACTGTTCGTTAGGATTAAATGTATTATTTATTATTTGATTGGGCCATCAAATACATCGATCCTCACTATCTTCGGTCAACCGGTTACTTGATCGGTCGGTTGAACCTTCGGTGAGACCACTCTCGGAATCGATTTCATATCTAGTTGATCAGCTCGAATTCATGTTAGATCGGAATGTTTTTATTTGGACTATACCTAACGTAATTTTAAGGGGATAAATCAAACTCATCTCATATTTCACGGGTTAATATATTTTCTATTTTTCTAACTGATGGGTATATCGTAATATGGGCTGACCCACTGCCAAAGAAGGCCCAAACGGCCTGCGGAGTGGTCAACTCAAAAGTGGCCCAACAGGACGTGAAGGCCCAAGACGGTCAACGTCAGCGTTGATCGTCGGGCATCAGTAGGCGGCAAACTCGCGTACAGACGGTTAACTGGAACATTGACTGGATGTACAGTAGCAGCAAGCCCAAAAAGGCTTTAAACCTGTTACAGTCCAGGTCGAAATTGGCAGGCGAATACGTGCACAAAAAGCAACAATCATTTCATGATCACATGCCTTTCCTAAAAGCTGTTCTTCTCCAAAAAGGCGGCAATGAACTTAGCGCCAACAAAATAGTCATAAGAGCTGAGCCAATTTGAATATCTGTTATACTGTTCAGCAGAAAGATGATCCATCAAATCATGACTGTCAAGCCCACAAACTCTGAGAAGGTCGCTATTGCCAATCCAGGAGGAACACGCCACCTTGCCTAGAGAAGGTGGCTCTTCTACCAACCATATAAGCTTGAGGTTTTCGCTCTAAAAGACACAATGCATTCTCAGACACGCACACTCACACAGGCATTCTCACAAGCATACTCATACGTATTCTCAAACACAGAAACAGAAGCTATCTTACTCACTCTCTAACTTATTTTTGTAAGAACACTGGGAACAAGCTTCCTGAAAGACTTCTTACAGTCTCACCCACGAACGCTTACAGAGCTTGAACAGAGGCTCATATTCTCTTTCTCTTTACACAAGTGTTCGTCCTCCAATCCCACCAAATGCCTCCAGATTTCAGGAGACCTTTTTGGCTTTTTGAGAGTCGTTCCTTAAAACTTCTACGCTTTTGGGACTTCACTTTCTCATGTTCTCTGTAAGCAGGAGGCGAGAGCTCACATTCTTGACGAGGCAACACTCCTCACCATCCCACACACTCTCTTTTGCTTTCCAGTTTACCTTCATTGCTTAGAAAGCTTTTACTGACTTGAGCGTCGGAGTATTTTTGGTTGGACAACCTCCTGCCGACACACTGACCTCTTGTTCACTTTAGTGGTGTGTAGGATTCAGACTTAGTGAACGGAGTCGGGTCAAGCAATCCAGACGAATCCGAATCTGTTCGAAATCGAATCCAGGTACGCATCACTAACATTTTAATGTGATAATTAATGCACAATATATGATTTAGATGTCTTAAAGTTATTAAATTTATATTTATTAGTTTTTAATAAAATAAAAAAAATTGACTAATCTCACCAATTCCACATATTAACTAATTTTAGTGAGCAAACCAAGTAGTATCAATTGTTAGTGATTAATTGGTTTGGTGACCAAAAATCAGAACTGTTGGTTCTTACTTGGTGATGGGCCAAGAGTAGTGAGGCCCAGTCAAAGGAACGTCAGCCCTGTTGAGTAGCAGGCCCAAAATTCCTCTGTGAAGCCTAGCAGATCCAGCCACGCAACCCACACGACATCTCAGAATAACGACCAATCAGCGCACCGCTGCAACGTGTTGAGACAGCTGCAGGGGGTAAGAGCTTGCTCAGAGAATGCTGGCCAATGATAAGAAGGTCAACGCTGCAGGTCACGGCGCATGTCGTCCTCCCAAACCCCTAAGCCAATCCGCACGCGAGCACCAGACCAAACGTGGTCAACACCGAATGACGGTCTTCACGCTACTGCAATGCGACAACTGACACCGCTGCAACTATCAGTGGTCAGCAGCTGGCGAATCCTGACTTGTCACATGTCAGGGGTTCTTGCACCCAAGGTTCTCCACTATGGATTCTGTAAATATCATTTCCTTCAATAGAAAAATGATTCAATTCCTGATCCTCTGATCGAATTCCTGATCACAAAGAGAATCAAAGGTCATCGACCCTAAAAGCCTCTATCAAGCAATTTTAGTGAGTCACTCCATGTAGTGCAATTGGCGAAGCCTTGCTTCTCCTAACCGTTCAACGAGTCCTACACTCTTGCATCCTCATACACCCCACTGCATCTTTACATTTACTCTTGCATCTCTCTGTTTATTGTAAAAAATACTTAACTTGAGCGTCGAAATATTTTCGATAAGAGAACATCTCACTGACCGCTGACCTCATATTTATAATTTATATTGTGCAGGTTTCAGACTATTAGCGACGGAGACAGAATCTGATTCAGATTGACTCGTAGTGAAAGATGAAAGGCTTCTTATTCCATACAACAACGGGAAACCCAAGACGTAATAAGAATAATTATTTTTTACAAGGTTTGTATAATTTTAAATTAGATTAGAGATAATAATTTTCATTTAGTAAATTATGCTTAGTAGATGCACCAACCAAGTTTTTGAGAAGACCCATATTTTTGCATGAAATTATTTATTTTAAATTTAACTAAAATAAATATTTTTAGGTGATAAAATTATGTTTATTATTATTAATTAATTAATTAATAAAATTAGGAAACAAAATAAATATCGTGGGCCATATTTACTTTCACATTCATGACGTCACTCGTTGCCGGTGGTTGTGGAAGGCTTTATTGTTGCATTGGGCCAGGCCGGGAGATGGGCTGGCCTTTAGCCATCCGAACAATGCGTTTGATACCCCTTGCATTTTCACCAGGGCGCCATGAATTTCGGGGTCATACGTAAAATGGCAGAATCAAACACTCTGCTCCGTCGAGCTCTCCTCCGCGCTCGGACCGCCGCCTCTGCCTCCTCCTTTTCGTCCTATCTATTCCTCAACCAGCAATTTTACCATGCGTCGGTACCCGCGAGCGATGCCGTGGCTGACGATCGATTGATGGAAAATCGTGAAAGGCAAGACAAATGGTTCACTCTGCCGCCGTTTGATTCCACCGTCTACCCGTCTTCGTTAGGGAAAAATCTTGCCGGTCTTAGTCTCCGAGAAAATGACCGCACCACCACAACCACCGCTGCTACCAACACGACGGCCCTCAAATGGGTGCTACGGTGCTGCCCGCGGCTGCCTAGGTCACTTGTACAGAAGCTATTTCGTCTAAGACAGGTCCCTATCTCTCTATATTGAAATTTGTTCTTGATTAGGGTTTTTGGAACAGAATTTCCTCACCGGCTTGTACCGATCTTCTTAAAGAATTCACCGCCTCAAAAGAGCCAAACAATCCATCGTATTTTTTGGGAATCAGCGAAGTTTTTGGTTATCTAGGGCTGAATCGGTTTTTTGAAACGAATTAACGCGTAATTACGTCTGATGTAATTTATAAATCTTCCGGAAAGTGTATGATAAGTGTGGCTTATGTCCTTCGAGTCATTGTGAATTGAACCAAGGCGTTGAAAGGCAATGAAAGGATCTCTAAGAATACGAAAAATCGAAAATTTCTTGAGATGAATGAAGAGGAAGAAGGAAAACCTTACCGCTTTATTACATCTAAATGGCTGCCATAGAGTTTTTACTTTGTATACATTTCATAACGATTTTAATCATCCACCAACCTGATTCCTTCTCAATTTGACTGAAACGAAAGTTCATACTCTGTTATAGCATGTTTGTCACTTTGTGCAGTGTGACAGGTTAGAAGAGAAATCTTCAACGTAGCAGATTCCCAATTCAGTGATCGAGCTCAAGAACGTCTACTGAAAAGGGTATATTCATTCTCTTACGCCAGGTTTCAATCATATTTATCGATATCAATCCTCCATTTTGTTCAATTATTTATGGCATCTGTTGTAGAAAACCTTCGATTCACATTATGTTTTTCCATGGGAGCAAATTATCTTTCTATCTGATAACTCAAATATTTGCAAGGTGGCAGCTAAGGACATGATGAACCAAGGAGATCGGATCCTTCTTCCTATAACTGTTCAAGAGTTTCCTATCAAGAAACACGAGTGTCATTGCAGTGAAGAAGAAATGAACTTCATCCGTGGCCTTGAGATATATAAGGTTCTGTAATTATAAACTCCTTGGCCTTAAAGTATATTATGGGCGTGTTGTAAACCCATGATGGTTTGTGCTTATTGAATTCAGGATAGTGCTATCATTGCCATTAACAAACCTCCAGGGATGCCAGTTCAGGTAATTAGCAGATTTGCCCTTTTGTATGGTTGACTTTCAGCTTGCAAATATAGCTTTCAATCTCCTACCTGTCAACTTCTTTCTTTTATAATTTCATGCCAAGTGAAATCAAATTTCATTAGGGTGGGCTTGGCATCAAAAGGAGTTTAGATGAACTGGCTGGTACTTGCTTGAGATATGACTACTCAGAACCTCCTCGGCTTGTGAGTTTCAGTTAAATTTTGTGATTTTATTCATCTTCATATGTTGGATTAGCAAGAATGCATATGATAGATTGTTTCGGGGGACACAAATGTCACCCATTTGTCTGATGTGGCAAATTCTTGGGAGCTTAGAAGTAGGGAACGGAGGATGGGAAAGGGACATGACAACACTCCAACATATTATTTATCTAAAGATGAGGGCATAATACGTTGCGGATATCCTATATAAAATTCATAGTTTATTTATAAATATGATAATATAACTATCCTACTTTATTGGGAATTATTAATTAAAAATTCATATTTTTTGTTCCATCATCTAAGAAAAATTATACGAAGAACTAATTTGTAACTGACCAAATACAAATGAATTGTCCTACAGCATGTCTCACACAATAATAATAAAAAATAAAAAAAGAGAAGGTAAGTGCACTTAGTTTTTATTTTTTATTTTTAAATTATAAAATGACAATTTTTAGGTTTACATTAGGAACTCCAATTTTTTAAAATTTACAAAGTAATCCATCGTGTTCAAAATATATATGGGTGTCTTAGAGTCAAAAATGAAAAATACGTATTGGATATCAACACAATATCCCAATAGAAGTGATGAGCTAGGGTTGGGAGTGTTCATGGGAGCTTGTCTCTATTGTTGGGTTTCTACGTGAATATTGTAAAATACTGATTTGTTAGTCTTATATGATCAGAATGTCATGCTGCTTGAGAGACAGAAAAAACCTCTAAATTACCTGTAAAAAAGGGCTGTGGTTCCATGTATTGTAATGTTGAGGGTTTTGTGCCAATGTAAGGTTCACAGGCTTGATAAAGATAGCAGTGGCATCTTGGTGATGGGAAGGACACAAACAAGTGCCACAGTCTTGCATTCTCTTTTCCGTGAGAAAACGTTTGGAGCATCAGATGATGTGAGTACATCTAAATCCTTCTTTTCACCGGGTGCATATTTAATTTTAAATCGAGCATGATAATGAAAGGTGCTTCAGTGTTTAGTTCTAGTTCTTTTTAGAACATTATGAGCTCAACTTGAATTTGGTATTTCATATTTTAATGGAGATTGCTGGTCGAAAAAGAATTCTGCAAAAGAGATATCTGGCACTTGTTATTGGGGTTCCAAAGCATGCAAAGGGGCTGATCTCGGCACCATTGGCAGAGGTTGGATAGTGCATTACTGTTAAATCTTTCCATTACTATGTCTGATTGTTATAGTATCTTATTGTTTTTTCATGCCAGTTTGAAAAACTTGGAACTCGGTTTTGCAAGTGCATTCCATATGCCATTGTTCCTGATTTAGACTGAAATTGGCAGGAAAAAACAGGTGGTTGGAGGAGGGTTACATGGCCCAGCAGAGAGAGAGAGAGAGATGCACTAAGTGGGCTGTGCCATGCCAGTATGGCACTAAGCCATGGGCTGCCTGCCTGCTTTCATGCCAGGCAGGAATGGTTACATCTCAGGCCATGCATGGCGAGTGACCTCCTGGCCAACGCGGTTTTGGCTCAACTGTCCCGTGCCAAATAAATGCGAGCTGGATGGGCCAACAAGAAAAATATTATATTAAAAAATATACATGAAGGGTTTTGAATAAGAAAATGCTTTGATTTTATTTTTTATTTTTTATAAATTTTTAAAAATCAAACATGCTATGCTAAGGCATGGAAAGAGAATTAGCCGTTGAAACATTGAGCATCTATATACTTTCACGATATGTTCACTTCCCTTTTTGTCATCTTTTATTATGGTTTCATTTGTCAGCCCCATTTTTTTGCCTCACTGTTTTAAGGAATTTGCTGTCCTGTTTTCAGGTCAAGGTGGATGATGGGAAATCAGAGAGGATTACGGTCACTGATAAAGCTACATCTTCTAAGCATGCAGTAACAGAATATCGAGTGATCAAAACCTCTCACGGTTGGCTTAATTTTTTTCCTTCTTGGGCTATCTGGTTCTGTTTCCAATCCCTGAGATGATTTTTGTTGATGATTTATTGTCTTTTTTGTGGTATCTATTGTACCCTAATTGCTTTTTTCCCCCCTTGCCACCAAGAACTCACTACAAAAATTTAATGGATAATGAGGATTTGTAAAATAAGCTGAGGAGAAAAAAATGATACCAGCTTTGGGATAGTGCGCAAGGCCTTCGCATTATGAGATTCAGACAGTATTAGATGTAGACACTATCTCCCTACATTGCAGAAATATTACTTTGGTGAGCTGAGTCCATAGCCTCCATTGCTATAATGGAGCAACCTTATTGTTTTGCACCAAGATTGACCATCTTAAGTTACATTATGTGGAACGGTCTATATGAATCTTCTGCCATTGTTTTACCTGCATGATTTTGAAAGAAAAAATGCTTGGTGGTAGTTTTCGTTAGTTGAGTGACAAGGATCTGTGACTGAGATTCAATTTCGTGCCGGACTTTCTGAATTCCCCTGCTATATTCGCATTATCCTTTAATGGTAAAAGTGTTTAATACTGAGTCTAGTGTTAATTTTCCAGATTACACATGGTTAGAGCTCTCTCCACTAACTGGTAGGAAGCACCAGGTATAAATTGAAAACATATAGTGGCATGTTTACTTCATTATATATGATTTACTCCAAATCTGTCTAACGATCTCTTGTTTGTACATAATCGCCGGCAATGCAGCTTCGTGTACACTGTTCTGAGGTATTAGGAACTCCAATTGTAGGAGACTACAAGTATGGAAGACAGGCTCATGAAGAGTGGAAACCTTTACCTTACATGAGTAGTAGTCTCAATGAGCAGCTTTGCAAAGGAAAGATGCTCGATTTCTGCTTCGATTTTGATCGAGGAAGTATTTCCGAGCAGCAGCCTCACCTGCATCTTCACTGTAAACAGATGGTTTTGCCGGACGTTTCTCTTGCTCTTCAGCAGGCGCCACTATGTTCAGATCTTGACTTCTCTGAATCGAAACGCCTCAATTTGGTAGCTCCCTTGCCCATCCACATGCAGAGAAGTTGGTATATTTTGGATTCTTCAGCAACCGAAGCTTCCAGTGAATTGCTTCTCCCTCGTTTGTAATTTTCACATCTTCTAATTTTTTAATTATTAATTTTCTAGGGAATTTTTTAAATTTATTTTTCACTCTAAAATTTATATATTGTAATTTGTTTAAGAAAAATACTTAATGCGTTCATGAATATGGGTTGTTGTACTGTTTAAGGAGCCGTTGGGTCTTTTGTCTCGAGCTAACCTCAAGCGGGTTTGGTTTTCATTTCTGCTAACTTGGGTTATGCACACCATAAATAATAATTAAGAGATCAGATGATTTGTGAAACTCACTTTCTGATTTATCCTTCGAAATTCAATTCAGAAATCTTTCTTAACGGATCAAAAGATGCAAAGATATATGAAAATGAATGGATGTATTTATATTGGGGAAAGTGAGTTTTGTGGAGGATTAGGTTCCAAGAATGTGCTCGATGGGGAGGGACTTTGAATAAGTTTTGATGGTGCGCTCAACGTAGGGTGGCTTTAAAAGTTGGAGAGAAAGAAAGAGTCGTGAGATCGAAAGAGATTTTAGTTATTTCTGAGCTATTGTATACCGACTTGGGTCTTCCTTCTCCTGCGATGGCGAAGGGTATTTGTAATGTTTTGCAAAGATGGCGTTGACATTAAGGCTTGTGACAGGTGTCTTACTAGGATTCGTCGACCTGTCTCAACGATGGTAGTGGACGTGTCATTTGTTGCCCTGCGATGGTGATGCGATTGTGAGTGGTCTTTGCCGACACTTGCCAGGCAATTTAGGTGGGTGATTCATTGAGCCACTAGGAGGTTGCAGCGGCAGCGCCCTTTTTGCTACAGGCTGGCGAGTGTGGCTCTCATCTCTGAGTACTAACTATGATTACCAATAGTTGGCGTATGTTGTGTCAGTACTTTCTGCGCTAGTCAAACTGTTGCCGTTAAATTGGAGGGCTCTCTGTGCCGTGATTGGCTGAGTTGCAGGGGACTACCTGGTGGCCTGGGTGGTCCCTATCTCCGGTTGTGACTGGACCTATTGTAATGCTTTCTAGGCGTTTGTTTTCTTTGCTGATGGATGAGCTCATTCCTAGATCAGCCCACAAAGTTGTTGGACTCGTGAATGCTTTTTAAAAACAAGCATTTACTTGGAGTGCCTTCATAATTTAAGCTTCGCGCTCATCTTTTGTTTAAGCTGTGACAATATATATATATATATATATATATATATATATATTGTTAAACCAAAATATAAAAA